>CATQJL010000112.1:50574490-50774470 GCA_958299035.1 Cylicocyclus nassatus | reverse complement strand
AAGCAGTGGTATCAACGCAGAGTACTCATCGCTCTTCGTTACTGTAGGATTACGGTATGAACTTATAGCATATGGATCCATTGTGAAATATGCCATTTGAGAAAATTTTATTCGAAAAATCTGAAAAATCGTGTACTAGGGTTTTCGCGCACGCCGATTCCACTAAACAACTTTTCACGATTGTTTTTAGCCTTTTTGATGGTGTGATCACATTTCTAACAAATGCGGGAAATTCAATTGTTACGGTTTGTCTGGGATACCCTTGGAAAGAAGCATCACAGTAAAGTGAAAATTCCATATTCGAAATCAGCGGCTTCCATTACCATAGTTTAAAAGTTTTTGGCTTGTTTGGTTCTATTCCGAAACAGAATATGGCTTCCAATGGCCTAAAATCCTTGTCGAAGTTCCTACCGTAATCCTACAGTAGTGGAGAGTGATCGACGGTTCGCTCTATACTGTAGATCTAAGTTAGACCTCGCTCTATAGAATGGTCCCTCATGCTCGGCGGAAGACATGAAAGCAACGAAGTTATTAACGATCAAACAGTGTTAACATTTTTTTGGGACACCCTGTATATACAGGGTGTCCCAAAAAAATGTATCGAACGTTTGATCGTTAACATCTCTCTTCCCAAGAAGTCTTTTGCCTTGCTTCAAGTACCATTTTGTAGAGCTGGCTTCAACTTAGATTTGCATTATAAAACGAATCACCCACCTCTCTTCATTACTGTAGGATTACGGTAGAAACTTGAAACATATGGTGTCAATGTGGAAAAAGCTGCCGTTTCAAAATTTTTCAAAAAATGCGAAAACTTGTGTAATAGGGTTTTTATGGACGCTGAGTTCAATACTCAACTATACACAAGATTGCGAAGCTTTCTAAACGGTGCAACCGCACTTTTTAGAAACATTGAAAAAATGGCCGCTACCTCTTACCTGGCATAACTCTTCAATGAAGCATCATAATAAGTTGGAAATTTACAATTATAATCAGCAACTCTAAACAGCCTAGTGTAGAAGTTTTCAGGTTGTTTTGTTTCTTTTCTGAGGCAAAATATGGCCTTTCATTGCTTAAAACCGTCTTTGAAGTTTCTATCGTAATCCTACAGTAACAAAGAGAGATGAGTGATTCGTTCTATAATGCAAATCTAAGTTGAAGCCAGCTCTACAGATTGGTACTTGAAGCAAGGGAAAAGACATCTTTAGAAGAGAGATATCAACGACCAAACTTCGATACATTTTTTTGGGACACCCTGTATCATGACTTATAATAAGAGGCTTAATCTGAAGTTGTGTGGAGTTTGTCCGTTACGAAATTACAGTGAGGAATGATTTACAATACTAAACATCATGTGAGGTTAAGATAGCGAGTATGGTTCATTTTTAACTACGGCTCACTTTGCAATAAACCGAACAATGATTTGAGAGACAAGCTCTCAGAAAGTGAGTTTACCACGGTTCACGATGCCAGTGCGAACCTCTGCGAAGCAGAGGTGAAGCACTGGTATATATATATATATATATTAGGTCGTTCCGAAAGTTCTTTCCGTTTTTTCAATCTATCTTAAAAAGACGTGGAATGAAGGTAGGGAAACGCTTCAGGGACTATCCGACACAGCTTTTCTTCCTCTTTTCAACTGTCATATTCCTGTGTCGCTTGCTTTTGTGGTCAGTGAGATAATGTCCAAAATCTGAAACCCATGGTTTTTACCATGTCCAATTTTGGCAATTTTTCATAATCTTCGTTCTCAACCTCAGGAAAAGCTTTGATATCAGTCAGATAAAGCAAACAAATTGCAATTAAAGGGAATTTTTTGGCGTCTATAGCTAGCCTCAAAACATTTTTAGAATTATTTTTCTGATGCTATCAAATTCCACTTTTGGGGATGCCAAAAGCCACAGAACATAAAACGGCGCACAACTAAAGTGCCATCCGATGCAGCTTTTTCTCCTCTTTCTGATGAGTACTTTCTCTTATCATTTTGTGGGGTCTTTGGCGATAAAATTTCCATAAATCTTGATTTTGAACCCGCCTCATGATGTATCCGTGCAATGCAAAATCTTATATTTCAAAGCGGTAAACGCTCACTTACTTTGTAAAAATAGTGTACAATCATAAACGACTTTTGAAAGTTTCGAAAACCGAAGATTTGTTGATGTTCAGAGCGTTTGTGTGTTTTGTGACTTCGAAAAAGTGAAAACTTCTGAAAAAGTTATCTAAAAAAATAATGAGAAGCCGGCTGAAATTGGCAAAAAATTGCATTGCATTGCATTTTGTTCATTGTATCCGACTGCTATCAAAGCTTCTCCAAAAGTTAAGAAAGAAGATAGTGAAAAATTGCCAAATTTGGACATGGTAAAAACCATAGGTCCGAAATTTCGGCCATTATCTCACTGACCACGATAGCAAGCGGCAGATGAATATAACAATTTGAAAGAGGAAGAAAAGCTGCGTCGGATATTGTCTGATGCGTTTCCCTACCTTCATTCCACGTGTTTTTATGATAGGTTGAAAAAACGGAAAGAACTTTCGGAACGACCTAATATATATATATATCAGTGGCGCACCCAGGATTTCGGCTCGGGGGGGGGGGGCGCGACAAAAATTTTTTTCTAAAGAAGGTGCGTGGCGTTAGCCACGCACTCCGAAAAAATTTTGGGGGTGCTTCCCAAAATTTTTCCGGGTCCCCGACCCCTAAAATCTGGAAAAAGGGGGCGTGGCGTCAGCCACGCCCCCGAAAAAAATTTTTTCAAAAGGCTAATTTGAATTTCTAAAAATTTTTAAAAATTATTTTAATTATTTAACAAAATAAACAAATCACTTACACATTTTTATAACCCATACAAGTAACTTTCGAAAATTTCGCGACCCGTTCTCGGGGGGGGGGGCGCCCCCCCCCCGCCCCCCCCCTCGGTACGCCACTGATATATATGTATATATTATACCCCTAAAATCCCGCCAACAAGTCCGGACTTATCTGCAAAAAGCGGACTTATCTGCGGATTTTTGGCGGCGCGAGGGTGCATTTCCATAGAAAAAAACGGACTTATCTTGTAGGCGGACATATTTGAGAGGCGGACTTATTGCAGGGATTTTAGGGTATATATATATATATCTTAAGTACCATTTTGTAGAGCTGGCTTCAACTTAAATTTAAAGTATAGAGCGAATCACCCATCTTTCTCCGTTACTGTAGGATTACGGTAGAAACATGAAAGAGGGTTTTGAGCCATGAAAGGCCATATTTTGCCTCAGAAAGGAATCAAAACGGCCTGAAAACCTTTACACTAGGCCAATTAGAGTTGCTGATTCTATCTGTTAAACTCCCAACTTATTTTGATGCCTCACTGAAGAGTTATGCCAGGTAAAGGGTAGCTGCCATCTTTTCAATGTTCCTAAAAAGTGCGGTTACACCGTTTAGAAAGCTTCGCAATCTTGTGAATAGTTGAGCATTGAATACTGCGTCCATAAAAACCCTATTGCACAAGTTTTCACATTTTTTTGAAAAATTTTGAAACGGCAGCTTTTTCCACATTGACACCATATGTTTCAAGTTTCTACCGTAATCCTACAGTAATGAAGAGAGATGGGTGATTCGTTCTTTAATGCAAATCTAAGTTGAAGCCAGCTCTACAAAATGGTATGTGAAGCAAGGCAAAAGACTTCTTGGGAAAAGAAATATTAACGATCAAACAGTGTATACATACTTTACGGACACCCTGTATATATATACATATATATACATATATATATACATATATATATACATATATACAGGGTGTCCCAAAAGTAAGTACACACTTTTCAATCGTTAATAACTTTCTTCCCATTGTGTCTTTTTCCACCATTTAAGCACCATTCTGTAGAGAAGGCTTCAACTTAGATTTGGAGTGCCGAGCGAATCACCGATTTTTCTTCGTTACTGTAGGATTACTGTAGGAACTTTGACAAGGATTTTAGGCCATTGGAAGCCGTATTCTGCCTCGGAACAAAACCAAACAAGCCAAAATCTCTTATACTATGGTATTGAAAGCCGCTGATTTCGATTATGGAATTTTTACTTTACTGTAATGCTTCTTAGCAAAGTTATCCCAGGTAGATCGTAATAAGTGAATTTTCGGTATTTTTCAAAGATGTGATTAAACCGTTAAAATGGCTGAAAACACTTGTAAAAAGTTGTGTAGTGGAATCAGCGGATGCGAAAACCCTAATACACGATTTTTCAGATTTTTTGAAAAAATTTTGTCAGATGGCATATCTCACAATGGTTCCACATGGTGGAAGTTCTTACCGTAATCCTACAGTAACGAAGATCGATCAGTGAAACGCTCGATACGGTAAGTCTAAGTTGGAGCCTTCTCTACAGAGTGGTAGTTGACTGGCAAAAAAAGATCCATTGGGAAGAGAGATATTGACAATTGAAAAGTGTGTACTTACTTTTGGGACACCCTGTATATACATATATATTAGGTTGGTCCGAAAGTTTTGTCCCACCACTTTCAAAAAATCGTAACTTCTTCCTAACACAATGTTCTTACAAAAGTAAAACCATATTAGAAAGAGCAATTCATGTACTTTCTAAAACTGAGTTGGCTGCTATTTATAAAGCTCTAAATGCAGAGATAAAATTGGGGAAAGGAATTTATTCAATTTCGGAATTTTTAAGCAAGCCCGTAAAAAAATCCAAAAGTGTGCCACAAAATCCGAAACAGGCAGTATTCAAGGTTCTTTGATCCCCTCTTTCCAGCTGAGTAAAATTGCGCTGATCGAGGTCTTTTGAAAGAAGTTATGATTTTCAATAAAAAATGCCAAAAAATCAGTTTCTTACGAAAATAGATTTTTTGACATGTTTTTCAAAAAATCACAACTTTCAGAAGAGCAGCACGATTAACGCGAACTTTGCTTAGCCAGAAAGAGAGGGTGAAATAGTCTAGATAATGGTGGTTTTGGATTTTGTGGCACAATTTTGGATTTTTTAACGGGCTCGCTTAAAAATTCCGAAATTGAAGTGAATTCCTTTCCCCAATTTTATCTCTGCATTCAAGGCTTAATAAATAGCAGCCAACTCAGTTTTAGAAAGTACATGAATTGCTCTTTTTAATATGGTTTTACTTTTGTAAGAACATTGTGTTAGGAAGAAGTTACGATTTTTTGAAAGTGGTGGGACAAAACTTTCGGACCAACCTAATATATACATATCATCGGCTCCCAGATTCGTGTGGAGGTGGAGTCTTGCCAACTCACCGCGTGGCGGTTTTTGCTAGCGAGAGATTACGAAAAGCAATGCTATGACGTGGAGGTTTAGCAAGTTTACATGTGCTATCAGGCAAAGTCTGCAATACACCTCCACACGAATCTGGGAGCCGATCATATATATTAGGTCGTTCCGAATGTTCTTTCCGTTTTTTCAACCTATCATAAAAACACGAGGAATGAAGATAGGGAAACGCTTCAGGCACTATCCGACGCAGCTTTTCTTCCTCTTTTCAAATGTCATAGTCCTGTGCGGCTTGCTCTTATGATCAGTGAGATAATGGCCAAAATTTCGAACCCATGGTTTTTACCATGTCCAACTTTGGCAATTTTTCGCTAACTTCTTTTTTGACTTTTGGAAAAGCTTTGATAGCAGTCGGATAAAGTAAACAAAATGCAATTTTATGCGGTTTTTTGGCATCTATAGCTAGCCTCAAAACATTTTTAGAATTATTTTTCTGATGCTATCAAATTCCACTTTTGGGGATGCCAAAAGCCACAGAACATAAAACGGCGCACAACTAAGGTGTCATTCGATGCAGCTTTTTCTCCTCTTTCTGATGAGTGCTTTCTCTTATTATTTTGTGGGGTCTTTGGCGATAAAATTTCCATAAATCTTGATTTTGAACCCGCCTCATGATGTATCCGTGCAATGCAAAATCTTATATTTCGAAGCGGTAAACGCTCAGTTACTTTGTAAAAATAGTGTACAATCATAAACAACTTTTGAAAGTTTCGAAAACCGAAGATTTGTTGATGTTCAGAGCGTTTGTGTGTTTTGTGAGTTCGAAAAAGTGAAGACTTTTGGAAAAGTTATCTAAAAAAATAATGAGAAGCCGGCTGAAATCGCCAAAAAATTGCATTGCATTGCATTTTATTCACTCTATCTGACTGCTGTCAAAGCTTCTCCAAAAGTTGAGAAAGAAGATAGTGAAAAATTGTCAAAGTTGGACATGGTAAAAACCATAGGTCCGAAATTTCGGCCATTATCTCACTGACCACAATAGCGAACGGCAAACGAACATAACAGTTCAAAAGGGGAAGAAAAGTTGCGTCGGCCTGAAGCGTTTCCCTACCTTCATTCCACGTGTTTTTATGATAGGTTGAAAAAACGGAAAGAACTTTCGGAACGACCTAATATATGTATAGGCGATGTCACCCCGCATCGGTCGTGGGTGTCCACGAGCTGAGGCTGCGCGCGCGCCGCAGGTGACAGAAACAATACTCGAGCGCCGAAGCGTTGTGGTTGAACTTGTGACCTAGGTAAACTCAATGCTTTTCCTTTTGTTTCCTTCGTTGGATAGATCCGACAGTTAAAATGAAGCATTGAAGCGATCGAACGAGAGATTCGATCACTCTTGCTTACGCAGAAACGAGATACTTTGCTACACATTTGAGAGAAACAGCGAAGACTGCAAGTTTTAACTAGCTCATGTTTCCTTGGCGTAAAAAGGAGCCAATGAAAGAACGAAAGAAATAACAAAATAAAGTAGACAAGGAGAATCATATGAAAACACTCCAGGTAATGATACACCAGTCGATGGTAGAAACCTTTCAAATTGTTGGAGACTTGAAGTCAGTGCTCTAGAGACATCATCATGAAAAACACTGCAATGAACAACGCGATGCTAATCTAATAGTTCCAAATCTACCTATCCAACATCGCTAGATGATCTGTCATGAGTAGTCAATCTAAAAAGTCCACTTTTCTTTAGATCCAGCGTTGTAGAAGCTGAAACCTAAAAGTATCCCATTGCTAAAAGAGCGAATATTACATGAAAGCACTCAAAGGAAGTCAATCGTAGAAAAAGACAAGATGACAATCGAAAAGAGCAAGGCGAATCAAGCGGTCACATATCCGACTTCATGCAGCTACCGCGCTCGCGTATTGTTTCCATCGCCTGCGGCGCGCGCGCGCAGCCTCAACTCGTGGACACCCACGACCGATGCGGGGTGATATCGCCTATCATAACTTATAATAACGGGCTAAGGATGTTTACGTGACTTTGTGTGTCTGTGTGTGTGTGTGTGTGAGTGTGTCTGTTACGAAATTCGTAGAGAGTGTTCCAGCCAACCTCCTGGGCTCAAATTTTGCACAGCGCATGCTATCCGCATGAAAGTCCAACACGCAAAAGCACGAGCAGATTCGTTGAGTGGATCCTTCAGAAACTGCGCGTCAAACGGATCCACTTTGCATTTGGGCCGCATGATTGGGTCCGTAATTCCACTTTTTGCAAAGTAGTGGATGTTTATGCCAAGTAAAAGTGCAAGTCATGAACTTAGACCCAAAAAAGTTCTCAAAAGTCCATTACTTTAGAAAAACGGCGCCAAAAAGTATTGGTTGCGTAAATGGTCAATTGGTCAAAGTTTTAACAGACCATTTGACAAGATTTTTGCACAAAGATGTAGCTCACGGTGACTGCTATTCTTACTGCAACTGTCAAGACCATGGAAAATGAAAAACCTTTAGAAATTTGCGTTTGTTCTCCTGCAAAAAGTCTCATCTACACGAAATCACCGATTTCACATAAAAAAGCTTTCGAAATGAGTAGGTGTTTACATTTTGTTCGTGATAGTCAGCATTGCTCGGTGAGTTTCAATGCCATCATTATGCGAGAATGAGTGGGGCCTAGATAGTAGAGCCAGTGCGAGCCTCTGCGAAGCAGAGGTGACGCACTGGTGTGTATATATGTACACATGTATGTACTATATGTATATATATATATATATATATATATATATATATACAGGGTGTCCCAAAAAATGTATCGAACGTTTGATCGTTAATATCTCTCTTCCCAAGAAGTCTTTTGCCTTGCTTCAGGTACCAATCTGTAGAGCTGGCTTCAACTTAGATTTCCATTATAGAACGAATCACCCATCTCTCTTCATTACTGTAGGATTACGGTAGAAACTTGAAACATATGGTGTCAATTTGGAAAAAGCTGCCGTTTCAAAATTTTTCAAAAAATTGTGAAAACTTGTGTAATAGGGTTTTTATAGACGCTGAGTTCAATACTCAGCTATTCGCAAGATTACGAAGCTTTCTAAACGGTGTAATCGCACTTTTTAGGAACATTGAAAAAAAGGCCGCTACCTCTCACCTGGCATAACTCTTCAATGAAGCATCATAACAAACTGGGAACTTTACAGTCATAATCAGCAACTCTAATTAGCCTAGTGTAAAAGTTTTGAGGCTGTTTTGTTTCCTTTCTGAGGCAAAATATAGCCTTTCATTGCTTAAAACCCTCTTTGAAGTTTCTACCGTAATTCTACAGTAACGAAGAAAGATGAGTGATTTGTTCAATAATGCAAATCTAAGTTGAAGCCAGCTCTACAGATTGGTACCTGAAGCAATGGAAAAGACTTTTTTGGAAGAGAGATATTAACGATCAAACGTTCGATACATTTTTTTGGGACACCCTGTATATATATATACGTGTACATATATACACACATATATACATATATATTTATATATATGTATATATAAATATATAATGTATATTTATACATGGACTTATAAGTACATACATATATGTAATGTACAGCAAGTAGGGATATAGCGAAATTACTACTGCGAGATAACGCGCTCCAGTTGCGTCCGGACATCAGGATGTGTCGCCCTCGAGCTGCCGCTAATTCCTGCAAGATGCGGGTCGCGCCAAGGGGTGGTCTAGAGCAGCATTGTTCCGACACCTAATGCTGTCTCGGGATTTCGTCGCGAGGCCGATTAGTTGTGTCGCGCCTTCATTCAGCGCTTACACAAGACTTTGGGCTGCGCGAGTCAACAGCGAGTGTCTGAGAGTGATAGTCGGTGCGTGCGCTCCCCGTTTGGCGCCTTGTGGTGCGCGCAACCCGCAATGTATCGAAACAGCTCCTTCCGCAAGTTACTAGAGAATAAGTTCTTCATTAAGCTTCTTTTCTTCCTTGTCGTACCGTGAGCATCCTCAACTTCACATTCCAAAAAATTCCGAATTTAGAAATTTCGAAAATTTGAGTTTGAATTTTAGAAAAAACTCAGCGAGGGGTAAACTCCGTAGAAGCAGAAAACCTCTTATGTTCTTGCGACTACCCAAATGCCAAAAAGTGATAAACCAGATTCACGAATGATGGAGCAGCCTAATCACAGCGTCGTACCTCACGCAGGTATCCATTAAACTTATAGCATGTGGGAAACGGAAGCGCGCGGGCAGCATGGTGAGAAATTGTGCGCGCGAGCCGTACGCTAAGGATTCAGGGCGAGCGGGCCGCACTGCTGACCATAAGCAAGCGCGCGCCACACGCACCGAATGTCAGAGTAGAAAATGCAGTAGGTAAGGGTTTTCAGAGTTTATAGAGGGAATTTTACATGCTAATTATTGCGATGATACCCATTTTACACAGCAAGCTTCCTTGGTGACCTTATGATATGTCAAGGTAAGAGTTCGAATTTTGGCTGAAACTCGATAGTGGAGTTATAAGCGCTCGATGCTTGGCAAGTTTGGACATTCAAACGCTCATAACGTCTTTCGGAAGCTTATTACGTAAAAACGGAAAGCAGATCTGGAATCAGCGTCCAAAGGCGCGTTTAATGATACACATCTCATTTTCAATCACCGACTAATGCTGGTATTTTTCCCTTGTAAGTAAGCACTTACATGATTGTCGTCCATACATTTGCTCTTCCGTGGCTTCCTTGTTAGACTTTCCCGCTTTACCGCGGTTGCACATTAAGGTAGTGTTGATTATCATTGCAAGTATAATCTGGCCATAGATATGCTCCTTTGCGTTAAGCCTCGGACAGAGTTCACGCGATTTGATCATTGCGATTCAGTCGCTACAAGACAACTGTTACGAGCATAGTTGCGATAGGGGGAGTGATGGATCTTACCCCCTTCACTTTGAGGCCAAACTCCCGATGACCCCCTTCACCTGGGCTGAGATTGGTATTGTACTCTAAGAATATGATAAAAATCGTTATTAAAAGGTTTTGCAGGCTAAGTACCTCAAACAACAAGTGCACTCATAAATTTACTAAAGAAACGGTATTTATGTTTATTTATATTATTTATTTATCCTCATAGCATTTTGAAGAGCAGAAAGTGAGGACACAAAATCAGTTAATTTTTGAAGCACATAAAATCTCTCATATCTCGCGGCACAGAAGACCTAGAAAAAAGTGGACAGTATAAGTCGATTCTCCATGATCTCAGCTTTCGAATGGTATAAGCATGTTAGGGCTTCTTTGCTTCCCGGCTCTAAAAATCATTTGCTCCGGTAACCGATAAAAGCCAATACATTGGTGGAGCTGGGTTGGAGCAAGCTAATAGTAAATATCTCCACCCCGTTTTTGAAAACTGGTTAGTTTTTTCGCCCAGCAACCTATATGCCATTCGAAAGCTCAGGAAAAGGGGATTCGACCTAGACCGTCGACTTCTTTCTAGCCCCCCTCTACCGAGAGACACACCGCATTTTATCTGAAAACATGGTCATTTTCAACAGCAGATTTCTGCCAAATGAAAACCTAATCACTGCTGGTTATCTATCTGTGTTCAAGAGCAAGTTTTCATTAACAAACGTAGACCGTCGACTTTCTCGTAGCATTCATTTGGAGAGCAGAAAGTGAGGACACAAAATCAGTTAATTTTTGGAGCACATAAAATCCCTCATATCCCGCGACACAGAAGACCTAGAAAAAAGTCGACGGTCTACGTCGTTTCTCCATGATCTCAGCTTTCGAATGGTATACAGCATGTTAGCGCTTCTTTGCTTCCCGGCTCTAAAAATCATTTGCTTCGGTGACCCATAAAAGCCAACACATTGTATAGGTCGTCCCGAAAGTTTTTGCGCACGATTTTCAAAAATTCATAACTTCTGATTTTTCCAACCGATTCGACTGCTTTCACTTTTATGTGAAAGGGTAAGTCATGCTCTTTATAATGACATCTCAGCTGCTTAGTAGTGGTCATCTGTTGCATAGATAGAAGCTCAAAACCAAAATCACTCAAAATTTGAATTTTTGTGTAGGGTCATAAAAAATCAGAAACTTGCAACAAAAATCGGAGCAGTCGGTATTGTAGGTTCTTTCACCAGCTCTTTCTAACAGTGCAAAGTTTGCTCCGATTGAGCGTCTCCATGAAAAGTTATGATTTTCGAGCAAGCAATACAAAAAGGCGAATTTGATTTATTTTGGCATTTTTCAGGGAAATCATAACTTTTCATGGAGACGCTCAATCGGCGCAAACTTTGCACTGTTAGAAAGAGCTAGTGAAAAAACCTACAGTACTGACTGCTCCGATTTTTTATGACCCTACACAGAAAATTAAAATTTTTACCATTTTTCTTCTATCGCTCCTATCTATGCAACAGATGACCATTTCTAAGCAGCTGAGATGTCAATATAAAGAGCATGACTTACCCTTTCAAATAAAAGTGAAAGCAGTCAAATCGGTTGAAAAGATCAGAAGTTATGAATTTTGAAATTCATGCGCAAAAACTTTCTGGACGACCAAATCAGAGCGAGGTGGAGCAAGTTAATAGTAAATAATGTGCTGTGAATTGACATCGTTATCAGCACTAACGGAAACGTGAGCTAACGCATCTATTTAAGCGTGCTTATCGTTGTTGTATGTTTATGTTGTTTTTTTTTGATAAAAAATGCGCTTTTGATTGACGGTTATGCCATCATTATTAGCACACACTCAAAAAACTATGGGATATTGGTGAATTTCCACACCTTCACACAAAAACCCGCCCATTTGTGGAATCTATACTCTGTAAACCTAGTGCTGAAGAAGGTCACTTTCGTGAAAACGCTCTAGACTCATCTTACCTAATTTTTAGAGAATGGTTGGTTTCAATGAATCAAAAACTCTAAGACATTCAGAAGAATAACATGATATTAAAATATCCCTCAATGTTTTGGAAAGGTTGGCAGTTTGAAGAGGAAACGGCAGGCAGAATACTTTACAAAATCGCAGATGACTCGCATATGTTCCAGTTCAACAGCGAGGCAGAAGGAGAATCTTACGCCGACGAAAATGTTGTCGACATTGATACAGAGTTGACAATTAAGCGAAACTCTCTGATTTCCTGCATAAGGAATCCAAGCAGACTGTCTAGTTTCAATGAGGAAATGTCCAAGAATTCCATTGCTGATCTTCAGGTTGCTGAAGAATTCAAGGCTGCTAAATTCACAAACATGGATATGAACAAAAGGAAGGTGTTAGTACAAAGCATAGTTACTGCACTTAGATCCCCGCTGGAGTGCGAACCCAACTCTGTGCTTTATGCTTTTGTATGACCTATGATATTGAGAAAAAAACCAACGCGCAGCATAGTACCTCCTTTTTTCGGCTATTCCGCAGATGCTGTTAAAGAAGAAGTTGAGCAGCTTTCTAATCAGCTAACAGGACGTATGCCAGAGGAGGTGAAGCCAGAGTTCGACAAGGCCCAAAAAAGTATGCACTATTTCCTTCCCGTGTTGCGAAAGCATATGTGATCTGGCTCTTTTCCATTACTTACCGCAAAAATCTGATGGACTTACTAGCAAAGCTAATTTCCATTCCGACTAGCATAGCAGAGATGGAGAAAGAAATTTTCTATTTACTCTGTTATCAGAACACAACGCAGAAGTCGTTCAATGATAGAGCATCTAAGCAAATACTTAGGATTTGTCAACCTTTTATTAGGTTGTCCGGAAATTAATGTCCGTTTTGAATTTCAACTGCAAAAAGTCAAACACTTTTCATTCTTGATTAGGCTTCAAAGTATCATTCGATAGAGCAAAGCAAGCTCTACAAGATGGCTATCATGCTTTAGCAACAGCTCTGATCTACCTCAAGTTTCGAGCCAAAAACTGAAAGGATTTAACTGCCCGAAAAATCGAGAAAAATCATAACTCAGTTC
The DNA here is from genome assembly GCA_958299035.1 of Cylicocyclus nassatus. Lineage (NCBI taxonomy): Eukaryota > Metazoa > Nematoda > Chromadorea > Rhabditida > Strongylidae > Cylicocyclus > Cylicocyclus nassatus. Next base: position 50,761,327 of record CATQJL010000112.1, on the reverse strand, counting down.
ATAAGAACCCTACAAAAATTCTAACTTGCTCACGTAAACACTATCCACATAAGACATATATGTACGCCGTTGCGGTATTTTTTCCTCTTTTAGAAAACAAAAGAACGGAAATTTTCACGCTTTTGCCAAAGTGATGCTGTGCCGTCCCCATATAAGTAGATGTATACTACAAATCTGTAGAAGTACAAACGTGGACTTTTGGCTCCCTACAAGCTTTAGTTCTCGAGAAATATCAAATATAGCTTTCATTAGTCAGGTGGTCCAAACTAAAATTCGAACTTCTCGAAAACTAAAGCCTCTAGAGAGCTGAAAATTTACGTTTGTACTTCTACAGGTTTGTAGTATACAACTACTCATGTGGGAACGGCACAGGATCACTTTGGCAGAAACATGAAAATCTTCGTTTTTTTGGTTTCTAACCGAGAAAAAAATACGGCAACGGCGTACATATACGTCTTATGTGGACAGTGTTTACGTGAGCGAGTTAGAATTTTTATAGGATTTTTATGAACTGAGTTATGATTTTTCTCGTTTTTTCGGGCAGTTACATCCTTTTGATTTTTGGCTCGAAACTCGAGGTAGATCAGAGCTGTTGCTAAAGCAAGATAGCCATCTTGTAGAGCTTGCTTTGTCCTATCGAATGATAATTTGAAGCCTATTTAAGAATGAAAAGTGTTTGACTTATTGCGGTTGAAATTCAAAACGGACATTAATTTCCGGACAACCTAATACTAAACACATTGTTATTCAAAAACTTCATTTAAAGGATTCATATAAGTGGTCCAGACAGGCTGTTACCGTATGACTTTTTGAAATCATCTACTATAATAATTCGCAGGGCCCCCCATCAAGTGTAAACATGTGGCTATGTACAGCGATGACGTCACCACAAAGGGTGCCACATGTTTACCGTTTTGGGTTTATGAGCACCGGAACGGTCGAAAGCTCACAAAGAATCAAAACAAGAGAGTCGCAAAACCAAATGAGCAAACTTTGCCTGACAGTTTTTGCATCTGCCAGAATTTGAAATGGCTTCGTTGCTTTTTTGAAAATCATCTACTATATTAATTCGCAGGGCCCCCCATCAAGTGTAAACATGTGGCTATGTACAGCGATGACGTCACCACAAAGGGTGCTGTTTACCGTCTTGGGTTTATGAGCACCGGAACGGTCGAAAGCTCACAAAGAATCAAAACAAGAGAGTCGCAAAACCAAATGAGCATACTTTGCCTGACAGTTTTTGCATCTGCCAGAATTTGAAATGGCTTCGTTGCTTTTTTGAAATATCGGCTGTTCTGATCTCACTTCAAACATTGCTTCCATATCAATAGGCGTTGTTGGACAAAACCACTGCCACCACTGCTTTTTGAAAGGCCATTTTAAGCTTACCTTCATCTATACGAGGCATTCCTCAAATGTCACCCAAGACTTTTATGCCGATCTGCTCGGTTCATTTGTCAAGTATACGAGTTAATTACTCTCGTAACTTGATCCCTCTACCCTAAGTTTCTTCCCTTTGTACTAACATAACAATTCTGACTAGATATTTATCATTATAACAAATGTGAGGGAACATAATTGGGGAGAGGACCACCGAGCACCCGGGGAGTGCCAGCTCATCTGAAGTTGGTGGCACCGCCCAAGTCGGCGAGGGGACTGTCGGACTCTAATTAGTCTGCGTCTCGACATGTCCGTTCCATGGCAAAGCTCGTCCTCGAGCTTTTGAAGTTTACCATGGTTATTTTGGAGTTGTCATCAGTGGAATCGCTTGGAGGTTGCCCATATGCATGGTTGCGATGTCATCATTGAGTTGGACGTTGCCCATATGTACAGTTGACGTTGCCCATACGTGTAGTTGATGTTGCCCATTTACCGTTTGCTGCTTCGGTTGAGGGTAGACTTGCTTCAGGCGTTAGTCGCTGGATTTCTTCACAAGGACAGGGGGAAAAGGGATGTGAAGGCACGCTTTCGCACGCCCTGTCAGAAGAATGAGCTCGTCTCGAGCTGAAGAATGGGAGCAACATGGACGAATGATGAGATGATTCAAATGATGAGCAAATCGGGGTACGGATGAGGCTTCCGTAATCCTTTGGGGAGGCGGACAGGGATTTCCACATGGTGGTAAAATGTGGCAGAGGGTATAGGGAGGCGGACAAAGACCGCACTGGTGATGAAATGTGACATACGGGTATATGATGACATCCGTGAAGAATATAGTGAGCATTGTTGTAGAAAACGAGGTTACTGGCATGGAATAATATATAAATCGACAGCAATTGACAAAACGAATTATGTTCGAAGACGGCGAAGGAACGGAATGTATACCTCGAACATTTGCCGTTACAGAGCAGGGTAAGCTATGATATGGACATGTAATTTCACAGGATATTGACATTTTTTTTCTAACCTGCAAGCAACTCAGGAGGGAACACTTCCCTAACGTTGATTACAAGGGCGTGGGTGAAAAGTGATTGACTGAAAGCCTTCTCCGAGCCGCCAATCAGAGAAGTATTTCTTTTTATAGTGCGATGGCTTGCGGGCAAACTTACAAGTGTCACTAGCTGCTGCGTAAAGGGAAAAGATGATTAGTATTGCTAATGACACTTTATGTTCTCTAACAAGAATCATTCCATTTTTTGTCTCAAACGCTCTGAACGTTTGGGATAAGGCTGGAACCTTTTCTGGAAAACTGTTTTGCAAACATGAACATGAATGATTTTTTTTTGTTTTTGGTTAGAGTAGATAAATGACAAAATTGCACAAAATTGTATGAATACAGTATATTAGCAGAACACTGAAAGCTAAGAAATGAATACCTCTGTGACGAAGTTGGATAAAGATGATCAGTAATTATCCAACTCGCTTCAGTAGTCGAGAATCATCTGCTCCAGAGCTGCATAACCTTTTTACGAATAAGTAATTAGGTGAACCTGACCTGAGCGCAGACTAGGCAGTATTGTTTTACTGCTTGAAACGGATTCCGCTGAGCTTAGGAGAGCTCCTGGCGCCTATATGCCACTCAAGATTAGATAATGACGCTCTGAATCGGCGTGACTGGGAAAAAGGGCCTCTGGTAACCCCATGGGCTATCACATAGCCTATGGAATCACCATAGGCAACATAGCCTACGGACTATCCACAGGCGTCTAGATCGCCTGTGGAACTGCGGCAATTACAAAACGGCTATGGCAATTAAACACAATTATAAAAATTTTATACATATGTACAGTGCCGGCGTTGGCGATAGAGTCCCTGAGTTTGTGTAAAAAATAACAATGGAAAGTGAGGAAGAAGAAAATAAATGATTGAAAATAATGTGTAAAGTTGTAGGCGAAATATGGTGAAAAATGGTTGTGAAAATGAGTTTTACATGTTTTGGAAAGATAATAGATTATGAAAGAGAAAATGTGAAAGTTACAAAATAAAATGTTTTGAAAAAATGAAAAGTTTTAGATTTGTTTCTAAATAAATAGGGTGGGGAAAGGGGGCTAGAGGAAGAAAGAGTAAATATTTACGGTTCTTCACGTGGTATCACGGTAAAAACTGTAAGGAATCACAGCAGACAAAAAATATCATATACCATATTCAATATGGTAATATATTCGTTATCTGCTATGAAACAAAAAAGACTGTCAAACACACAGTAGGTAAAGAATACATGATTATATTCATTACCCACTATGACACAAAAAAATATGACAAAATAAGAAATAAAACACACTCAGACCCATCGCCTGGACTCAAGGGAAAAGATAAAAGGAAGGGTAAATATAAAAAAGGGCTACGTAATTCACGTAGGAGATGAGGGCTGGTGCCGGTGGTGAGAGTATTCAGCAGAGATTGGCCTAATCTATGCTTAGATTTTTTTTTAGTGAAAAAAGTTATGCGACAAAAGTTCAGAAAAACCCGGGACCTCCATGTCAAGTATACGAGTTAATTACTCTCGTAACTTGATCCCTCTACCCTAAGTTTCTTCCCTTTGTACTAACATAACAATTCTGACTAGATATTTATCATTATAACAAATGTGAGGAAACATAATTGGGGAGAGGACCACCGAGCACCCGGGGAGTGCCAGCTCATCTGAAGTTGGTGGCACCGCCCAAGTCGGCGAGGGGACTGTCGGACTCTAATTAGTCTGCGTCTCGACACATTGAATTTTTACAAAAATCCATTACCATTCTTATGTGATACTGCGCTGTTGAACAGTTTACATCTGAAAATCTGCAGTGATCGGTTCTTAAATTTTACGTCGTTCGTGCATAGAGTATAAGTTGTTTTTGATCAAGAAATTCGCATTTTGAAATTACAAATCTTTCGAAAATGTAGTAGTCGTCTAAAAAGTAAGTTGATTTATCATTTTGCACAGAACCAGCCTCAGTTCTTACGGTTAGATATTGAAATGCAGTGGTTCAGCTAAGGCTCTAATGTCAATAATAATGAAAAGCTGACTGCCTAAGCAGCTGGGATGAAATGTAAGCTGACATCCGACATTAGTAGAGGATGATTTCCTATTTTGTTGAGAGAGACGACCAGGAACATTGATCAAGAAACCAGCGTTATGGACAAATACAACTTTTTTGCACATGATCCTTTTCATCTGCATTTTGTTTGAAATGGCTTTGAGTTTTAATCTAAATACCGAAAAGTTGTATGCGATACGACTTTTGCTAAGAGAGAGGTGAAATTTTGGAGAGGTGGTCATCGCGAAGATTACTTCCCTCTTAAAACTCCAAAAAGAGCCTCCAACAGCAATATCATTACAGATGCTGTGTACTTAGCTCTGTCTGGACGAGCGAAAGCCACGTTTTGATGCAAACTTTTGTTTTAAATATTTTGGCAGTTTTTTTCGCCAATGACCCACACATTTTGAGTGCTGCCGCAGAGCTTCACTGATTGCAAAAAGAGTGGGTGCGAAAATACAAACCATGGTGGTCAAAGTTTTTCTTCTGATATATTACACGTTCAGATCGTGCTTTCTAAGCGCTATTCACTGAAAAATTAAGAAAGAAGATCATTATGCAGACATGAGCTAAGATCATCACAAAAAAAGATTTTTGAGATCTTTAAAGACATCTGCCACGAGTGCTGCGAAAATTCACATCGTGTACCTAGAAGTATGGCAATGTTTTTCGGAACATTGCCATTGCGTACAACTTTAGACAAGGCTTGGAAAGAGTCATTTTGAATGCGCAATAGGAAAAAACTATGGAGTGGCGATATCTTCGAAGGTGTGCGATACGATACGGCTAACAAATCTTAGCTTAGCAATAATAATTTCAGAGCCTCTAATTTTTCTGAAAAAAAAGCGTTAGCGGAGATTGCCCCTTGAGAAGGGGCAATCTGAGACTGTTCTGAGTAACGAAGGGACAATATAGTGCAAACATTATCCAACGGGTTATAAGCACAGTACGCGAAGCGGCATTGTCTACACAACTAGAAAAGTGCCACGAACACTCCCAGTGCTTAACTTTATATTTTATTAACTTACAAGATCAAAGTGCCGCGTAGCGGCACTTTGGTCTTGTATCCTAAAAGATGGTATGAAGAAACTGGTCACCTACCTGCTGACTTCCTGGTGCTACCAGAGGGCCAGGAAAAAAATCACAAAAGCGCTTAGAAGAAGAAGAAAGTTTCAAATCTATTTTCGACTCAGAAAGCTTTTGCACGCAATTCTACTTCTACTCCGATGACCTTTTGGAGGAAGAAGAAGATTTTTCAGGCAGCGAACTTGTTGTCTCTGACGTTAGCGATAGTGATATTGTTGATGATGATGTGCAGGAAATGAAGTTGTTCCTAACTTGCACATCTTTTGGGATAAACCTTATTGCTTTCGTTTTTTGTTGATGCAGTAAAACAGGAGCACAGATCTTCATAATCAATTTTTTTTTAAATTTTTTAATTTCTTTTGAAAATTTTTGAATTTTTTTCAATTTGTGCCTATATGAAGTACAGATTAGAGCTCTTCATACCACGCTTTTTTACCTTTTCTCTCTTCCTCCCCCCCCCCCCCCCCCCAGACTCACATACCCCCTTCACCCTGGAAGGTCGGGAACAGCCGAGACCCCCTTCACCTGGGGAGAGCCCGGCTCCCCCTATCGCACCTATGGTTACGAGTTCATTGCACGCCGGTCAGCTTGCATTTCGGTTATGATGCTTTTTCAGCTCGAAATTTTTGAATATAAAATGAAAATCAATGAAAATCGCGGCGATTAAATCGCGACGATTAGATCGCGTGAACTCTGCCCGAGGCCTTAGTCAGCAAAGCGGCAGTAACATTGTAGCAAATACCATTTTCGAAAACTACTTTGGAGAGTAAGCAACACACCTTGATTACGACTAATCGCAGTATAATATCACCGAAGAGATCAACCATTTTTTGGTCTACAAGAGTAAAAAATGATTCTAACCTGTTGTTCTTGTTATTCGTACATGGGAATATGCTGTCAACCTTATCAAGAATTGTTATAATTTATTTGCTACGCAAGACCATGACTGACAATTCACACCTAGGAATCCACTGTGATAATTAAAACCAAAATTACAAAACCATAAAAGTACATCGAACATTCTCTCAACTTCACTGAATAACCATGTCCATGCAAGTGCGACCCTGCCTGTTTATAAAAATGACATCAACCAGGTTTCCTGACGAGAGGTATCTCTGATAAGCTGAACATTTGGAATCAATTCGTACTGTATTATTCTCCATCTTAACAAAAAAGAAGATAAATTGCAGTGCTCAACATAGTTGAATGGATGCATGTTACTAACACGGAAAGAAAACAAGTACTCATTTTTGGGTGCTATATAACTTTGGATGAATCGAACTTATGAACTTTTCCTATTGATCACTGAGTTCAACATCTCTATTGAAAAGAAAGTCCACTGTAATGCAAAAATTAACAATAATGCAGATGTGACTTGATCTGAGCTGTAAGGCTATCATGCAAAACTTTTATGCACAGACTATGCTGTTGCAGGTGGTGGATTCTCTAGCGCATTATCCAGCATCTGATCCTCTTTCGCTATCGCCTTCTGGAAAAGTAAGAAAGTTATGCAGAACTTTGCATAGAATACTCTAATATTCCGTTCATTAGTACGAAAGGAAAATCACGGAACAACACAACAAACCCTTTGATCTTCAGCAGAATCTGCAGGGTTGTTCTGTTGCGTGGTGTTTGACTCTACATCAGTCGTTGATGTTACCATAGCTTCCTCCGATCCGTTTTTGGGATTGGATTGGGATTGTACTGGTTCATCGTAACGAGGGGACTACAATATTTGTACTATTTTACTGCCAACACTACTAAAACAAGCTCTCAACATTTGTTTTATAGAGTCTTACCTCTCTTTCCTTCGACCTATGGCGGTCACGGTCGTCTCTTTCGCGGCGACCTCTATCGTTCCTTTCCTCTCTTTCTCGATCTCTTCTTCGGTCAGTCTCCCTATCCCTTTCCCGATCTCGATCATTCTCTCTGTGCCTATCACGCTCCCGATTTCTGTCTCCAAGGTTTCTGTCTCGCTCGTCCCTTTCGCTTCTACGTCTGTCTCTCCCTTCCCAGCGATCAGGCCCACGATCATCGGAATCTCCCCAACGACTTCTCCTTTTGTCGCCTCTGTTATCATCACGCCGTCTGTCTCTATCAAATTCTCTGCCCCTTCCATCTCTTCCGTCATTATTCCAAGGTCTACGCGGAGGACCATCTCTAAAGTTTCCACGATCGCTTCTGTCATTCCAAGGTCTCCTGCCATCCCTGTCCATATCGCGCCTGTCATCGTTCATGCCTCTCGCCGGTGGCATATTTGGAGGTCCTTCTCTGTTAAAAGGGCGATCTCCATGAAATCCTCCTCCACCTCTTCCTCCAAATCCGCCTCCGCGACCTCCCCTGAACCCGCCAAGCCCAGGTCCTCCGAAACCTCCTCTCATTGGCTGTGAACCAAAGTTTGATGGAGGACCAGGCGGTGGACCCCCTCCTCCCGGAGGGACGGGAGGACCTGGCCTGGGCATTCCGGAAACACCAGGCATTGCAGGGGGCATAGAAGCTGGTGGCTGCATGGACGGCTGTGGTGGCATAGAGGACGGAGGTGGCATGCCACCTGGAGGATGCACTGGTGGAGGCATAACCATACTACCCGGACCACCGGGAGGCATGCCGAACATCTGGAATATATAAAACCTCAAGTTAAGATGCACGTAAGCCAATCATGAATAGTAAATCACCTGGCCTGGCATACCCGGCGGCATTCCAGAAGGTAGTGCAGGGGGCATGGGTAGTCTCATGCCAAAACCGGGAGGGGGAACCATCTGTGGAGGTGGTCCCATAAAAGAATGTCCACCATGGCCTGTATGTGACGAACCTAAATTGTTCAATGGTCATCATTTTTTCAACGGGTAGATTAAGCATTCAATAACCAGCGATATGTAATACACTGGAACTCAATCTCACCCATGAAAGGGGGAAATGATGACGGCGGTGGTACTGCTTGTGGTGGCGCATGATGCACTGGTTGCAGCACTGCCGGTGAATCGGGCACTAAAGATTTTATGGGAGAGGCATGCATGGTTGTTTGCGGCGAATGTGGTGATGAGGTATCAGTTTTAGTTGGAGCAGCATTACTAGACGGAGTTGTGACTTTCGCGCCCGTGTCGGTCAACAAACCTGGAACAGATTTGTCCTGCTATGCAACGGAAAGCGAGCTCTTCAGTCAAATCAAGCCTACTTCTCTTTTCTGGTGGAAGCGTTTCCACATCCAGATAAGATCCCTCACAGAATCGTTCCATGTCACTAGGCAATTCATTCCAAGGAATTAGTGAGAGACCTCGTTCACTATCCCAATACTTGGCCAGTTCGTTTGCCTTCATTCCAGCGCCTTTCGCCCAGTCGACCTGGCGTGAAGTGCATAAATATATATGACAAGCTGGAAATGTCAACTACCTTCACGACTTTCCTCTGAATTTGCAAATCTCCCGCCAGCCGCTGCAACACATCGTAGGCAGCTTTTCTTGAGCTCATAGTGACGTAAGCACAAGCCCGAGAACTGATCAAATTAACTCGTGTAATTTCACCAGCACTTGCTATTGCCGTCTAAATAGGCGTAATGAGGTGGAAGATAGCCTCCAGCACATTGAACGGTGCACTCACCCTAATGTCTGTGTCACTGCAATTTACCGGTAGACGACCAAACCACAGTGTTTTGGAGGCAACTAAGCAGATAAGATTATGAGAGGCGGAGACTAGCAAAGAAAAATGGTGGAATGACTAGGGAAGCCGAAAAGGAGGAACGCCAAGGTGTTATCACAGAAGAACACATATGAAAGTAAACCAAAACCCTCTTTCCTCTGACTGAACCCAACTTCCTGCCGATGTCTCGTCAAGACTGAATCTATTAAGGCGCAAAACAAACTTATGGACTCACCAGTGGTAAGACCTTCTTGAATGGCAGGCAATCCAAGTTTTTTTCGTTCGCGGTCAACTTTTTCTGTTTTCCGCTCTTTCGATCTACTTCTGCGCCGCTTATGATCGCCACGATCTCGCGATCTGCTTCTTTTGCGATCCTTCTTTCTCGCATCCTTGTCGCTCTACAAAAAGATTGATTACTCGTAACTTAGTAAACGAAGTTCCTTTACATCGTTATCATCTGTCATCATGGGCACAGGTGCAGCAGGAAGAGTGCCAAGAAGCTGTCCTGGAGCTGCTCCTAATAGGCCCAATCCCGAAGGCGGAGGAACACCACTCAACGCGGCACTGCCACCAGCAGAAGCAAGCTGTTGCAAGATTTCCTGAAATAAGCAGACTTTTCAAGCTCCATGTTTCTAAAACTGTACCTGTTGTTTAGCCAACTGAGCCGGATCAATCCCTCCAGCTATTGAAACAGGGGTCCTTGCATTCGGGAATGGCAAATTGGGCAAGTTGCCAAGTTTCGACACCTGAAACACACTATTTGTAGACATGACGTATTACTATGTTATCAACGACGTTTTGATAGCAAGAATGTGCACTCAACTCTGCGAATATCAAGTTAGTCATATGAAAAACGCTAATCACTTATATGAGCAACGATGCCGAGATATTCTCCGTATATGTTTTTGAAGGTTTATCAGCACAAATCAAGTCCTTCACCATGATAAGCAAACCAAATCAAGCTGACAGACAAGGATAGATAGCGAACCTATGTATAACTATTATATATCACGTATGGAAAATACAACACTTTTTGAACCGATTGATATGACTTGCTTGCTATTTGATTAGACGCGAGAATCTCCGCTTCTCAGTATTTTTGTACACATTAATAGTAAACGGTTAGCCAGAAGGCCATGATTGAGACATGATTCACACTAACGGTGAAACGACTCAGTCGATTTATTCAACGCTGCATCAAAAGAAAGCCGACGCGATTCGATGAACTCTGGCATAAGCATTCTTATACACATGCGAATACTAACCGAATCCTACTGGCTAACTTCGGCAAACTAACAAAAAAAATTATAAAAGAGAAACCCTCAACAAGAAAACTGAAAAGAGAATAAATAAGTTCAACTGACCAATGAATTATTAGCCAGTAGATTTAATAGAGCTTGATTGTGCTGCTGTGCATTTCCAGGATTGAGCGCTGACAAGTGTGCAAGATTCAGTGACGGAAGACCTGCAAGATTCTGCAGACTGGGTAAGCCTTGGACGCCCTGCAAGGTTGCGAGGTTCGGCAGTCCAGCCTGGAACAGGCTAACGTCCAGAAACTAAATCATTCCTCGATAATTACAACGCATGCATTGAGATCAAAAGAACTGCAAAGCCTACCGGAAGTCCTTGAGGAAGCGTCAATCCCGGTGGCAGACCTTTCGGTAGGTTGATTCCTTGCAAAGCGGCAGCAGCTGCTGCTGACGACAGATTAGGCGTTGTGCTACCAGGCAATCCCGAAGAAGCCGTCGTTGTTGGGGTATTCGCAGTTGCGCTAGCCGCAGCAGCGAGAGACCGCTGTTGTGCTTGCGCAGCAATCTGAAAAATCAAACAAAGTAAGAAGATTAGTGGACGAACGGTGAGCGATGAGCCACTAATTTGATAGTATAGAAACAATACATACTTGATTGAGAGCAACGATTCGCTCAGCATGCATGTGTTTGAAAGCCGCGATCACGTTTGGATCTTCAATCAGGTTCCGTGCAATGCTGCAAAATATATCTACAGCAGACAAAACAGATGCGGCTTAACAATGTGACACGCAGTATGTCAAATTTGTGTTGCAATGAAGAGAAGAAAACGAACTTCAACAAGTCCTCTTGACACACTTCCTTAACCTTTTCAGGCCTTTTCGCTTTCTTATTTTCGTCGCCATCATCTTCTTCATCACTATAGTCGAACTGACTTGATAGCAGGTCCTAAAAACTAGAGTCTTCCTTCAGAATCACTGCGCTACTACTAACCTTGATTTCCGGCTTCTCACCCACTGATCGTATTCGTGCGTCCAGCGCACGCGCAATAAGCTAAAAGAAAAAATATTTGCAGAATTCTGAATGAACAGACAATGATGATCACTACCCCATGTGCTTTCCTCAGTAAAACAATATCATTTTTGAATGCACCGCTGAAGTCAAAATTCGCGTCTAACATCATTTCCAAGAGCTTGCGCTCACTTAAACCACCTGGAATTTTATGTGTGTAAGATCCGAGTGAATCATGCAATAAGAAACCATGACTAAGCTTTGCCTGTAACTTACATGGAGGTATCTCATCTGAAGGTTCATTGTCATTGGTGGAACTCACTGTAGCAGGAGCCTGACCTACAGGAGCAGCTGCATTAGTTAGATGTGCAGGAGGCGGCATCGGAGGTGTGGTTGAAGGACCCTAAAGTAAGGTTCAAAAAGCTGCACTGAAATTACATTTGCAATTAGGCGCACACAATCACCAACACTGTAATCTAACACAGATAAAAGAACCTACAAGATCGGAGGAATCGTGCGGTGGAGACTCTGGCGCAGAATTTCTATGGTGTTTCTTTTTCTCTTTTTCTTTCACTCTGCCATAAGCTCCTCCATATCTTGACATATCTGCATCCTCTCCCTTTACGAGACGCTCCACGCGCTCGATATCCGTGTCTTAAAAATCAACAAAATTGTAAAAAGTAGAAAGTCGATGTAAACTATTACAAACAATGACCTACCTATTCCCATGTCGCGACACTGTTGTTTGAAGGGAGCTAGCTGGTCTTCAGTATAGACACCATTTGCTCCCCAAAGATTCAGCGTACGAACAACTCGAGGCTAAGATATTAGTATGTGTTACATTTCAGGATTATTTGATTCTTTCAAAAATGCTTACTTGGTCAGCCACTGGACAGCTAAGAAGATCAGCCAAAGTTTTCGAGAAGTTCTTGAGAAAACGTGATGCATAAACATCCCTTTCTTTGAACTGATGCTTCGATGTGCGGATGATGCTGTCGATAACGTAAAGACATGGGATTTTGTACTCGGTTTTGCACTAAAAGTACACCTATCGGATGTGTCAAGAAAAGCTAGTTATAACAGATCCTACATCACATTATGATATGAATTCAAAATACTGAAGTGAAAATAAAGTGTCAATAGCAGTGAACAAAACTCTTATCACGAACTAGTTTTCCTAGTAAGCTAGTAGGGAGACGTATTTCTAAATATCTCATGAAAGACGCGTAGCAAACACTGTACCTACATCTACCATAGATGGGGCTAACAAAAAGGATGAAAAATTGGCTCTGAGATGCATATCACCAAAAAGGAGGGGATATTATGAGCTATCAAGGGAAAGACTGAAAACTTTTGCTGCACAAACGATGCTTTTCTATACAACTAACTGGCATAAATGTGCTCAGGTCAGACTCAAACTTAGCGTCCTTTATACAATGCATGAGACTCGCATTAACATGGTGTTTGATTGAATCGATGAAATTAGCATTAAAGGCAGCATCCCGGCAAGTGAGTACTGAGATTTTACAGCAAAATGGCAGACTCTCCGACTAGTTTGTCAATGAAAAGGCGAAAAGCGCATATGGAAAGCTTGAGTTCCACCCAAGAAGTCTTCCGGGTCCCGCCTCTCATTCCGGACCCTCCCTCCCCCTCCCCTCCCCCACCCCCCCCCCACTCACACGTGTATTTCAGCGAATGCGGCATGAAGAGTTTCGAAAAAAATCATTGTGGCCATTTTCATGCGCTTCAAAGCCCAAATAGCACGGGTTCAGCATGACTAGAAGACTGCGAATGAGAGACTGGAGGACGAAAATTTGCCGGAGTACTCGGAAAGTTGACCGGAATACTGTCTCTAAGGGACCCGTCATACTTCGCCGAAAAAAGCCCAAAAGCGCCCGAAAGAGCCAGAAAAAGCCGAAAGAAGCCCAAAAAAGCCCGAAAAAGCCCAAAAGCGCCAGAAAGAGCCTGAACGTCCCCTTCCGTTTTGACGCTAAGACACGGTGTTGATTTCGCAACCGAGTCTACTTGCTTCATTTTCTGTCGTCTGCACATCAAGACAACGTCAGAATCCTATATAGTTAGAACGACCGAAAAAATTCGTCGAACGAATGAATTTCGAATAATCGGCTTTTGAAAAATATTCGAACGAACGAATATTATTCGATCTGTAATTTTCAGATTATCCGAATTCGAATATTCGAATAATGCTACATTTCAAAATTCGAATGAACGAATATTCGAATAAATGGGGTTGGTCGAACATTCGACTATTCGAATAATCGAATAATTACATATAGTCGAATATTCGACTATTCGAATAATCGAATAATTACATATGGTCGAATATTCGACTATTCGAACAATTCGAATAATCTAACACCTCAAAACAATGCTGGTTTTTTCTTTGTTGCGGTTTTCTGCAAAAGATTAATCGCTAATTTGATCTTTGTAGCTGATAATTATATGTGTAGCAAGTGGTAGGAAGACTTCGTTATTGTCGTTGGTCAGGGTTCCACTTAGGAAACAGAAGAACTTCACCCAAACATGTAGTTCGAGGTGTTCATGGTCTTTTAAGATGGCTACTAAGACTTACTTAGTAATCGTTTCAAATCCGCATTTATTTTTCCTCAGAAGTTTCTCCCGAAGCTACACAGAACTTTTTCCCAAAGCTGAAGATTTAACATGGATAATATTTTAAATTAGGTAGTTCTTTGTAATTTAATGGTAATGGTCAGCATTGCGCTAGTTCTAAGACTAGCACTGGAGGAGCACGAGGAAGGCCTACAGTAATAGAATATATGAACCTCTGCTGTTGTACCGAAAGTTTTGTCCGTTTTTTCAAATTAGATCAAACCACGCACAATAAAGACCTGAATGAGTTTCAGCATTCGATGCAGCTTTTCCTTCTCTTTTTTCAAGAATACACTTCCGAACTACAATCTTGTATTCTTTCTTTGACGATTGCCAAAATTCTCCATCCGTCAATTTTATCTGCTCAAAGTTAGGCTACTTTTTTGAATTTCATTTCAAAGTTTCGGAAAGGACTAATATGGATCAAACAGAGCAATTCTCGGAATACAGGGTAATATTTCAGATTCTCTTAATGCTGTTTTAACTTAAAAAACATTATATCTTCGGAAGTCTCGATTTCTGGCAAAGTCATGAAACACGCAACTGCAGCAAATACACGAAAGCTTTTGAAACTTTTGCGAATTGAAATATGGTTCTTATCAAACATTATTTACGCTACATAAGCAAGTTTGATTTGCTTTGGAAAGTAGCTTTTTGGAATTTTCGTTACTTTTACGTGGTAAACGTAATCAAAAAGGCGCAGTTTTCATCAAACAAATAATTATAACGAGCTTGGTAAACATGGCCCATGTAATCTATTAGGTTGTCCGGAAATTAGTGCAGGTTTTGAATTCCAACCGCAATAAGTCATACACTTCTCATTTCTGAGTAGGTTGCAAGGTACCGTTCGATAGAGCAAAGCAAGCTCTACAAGATGGCAGTCATGATTTAGCAACAGCTCCAATCCACCACGAGTTTCGAGCCAAAAACTAAAAAGATTTAACTACCCAAAAAAATTGAGAAAAATCGTAATTCAGTTCATAAAAATCCTATAAAAATTCTAACTCGCTCACGTAAACACTGTCCACATAAGACGTATATGTACGCCGTTGCCGTATTTTTTTCTCGGTTAGAAACCAAAAAAACGAAGATTTTCATGTTTCTGCCAAAGTGATCCTGTGCCGTTCCCACATGAGTAGTTGTATACTACAAACCTGTAGAAGTACAAACGTAAATTTTCAGCTCTCTACAAGCTTTAGTTCTCGAGAAATATCGAATACAGTTGTACTAGTCATGTGGTTCAAGCTAAAATTCGAATTTCTCGAGAACTAAAGCTTGTAGAGAGCTGGAAATTTACGTTTGTACTTTTACAGGTTTGTAGTATACAACTACTCATGTGGGAACGGCACAGGATCACTTTGGCAAAAACATGAAAATCTTCGTTTTTGTGGTTTCTAACCGAGAAAAATATACGGCAACGGCGTACATATACGTCTTATGTGGACAGTGTTTACGTGAGCGAGTTAGAATTTTTATAGAATTTTTATGAACTGAGTTACGATTTTTCTCAATTTTTTGGGTATTTAAAATTTTTTTAGTTTTTGGCTCGAAACTCGTGGTGGATTGTAGCTGTTGCTAAATCATGACTGCCATCTTGTAGAGCTTGCTTTGCTCTATCGAACGGTACCTTGCAACCTATTTAGAAATGAGAAGTGTATGACTTATCGCGGTTGGAATTCAAAACCTGCATTAATTTCCGGACAACCTAATAAAAAGGGTACAATGTAGCTAAAGGCTTGCTCTACATGACATTCATCAGCGCTCTTTGAAAACATCACTATAAAATTTTTTAAAACTCAGTAAAAATTTGGCGTTACTTCTGAGCTGCTCAGGAAGCCGTGGCGATAACATTGCAAAGACAGAGTAGATCAGAGAGCAAATACAGCTATAAGAGAGAAGATAAAAATCTGTATCAAATCGTACCTAAGTTGATCATGGATCGGTGTTCTGTGAGTTCTAGTGAGCGATGAAAAAAAACGGACAAAACTTCCAGGATAATCTAATACTTCTGTGCTCATCTAAATCCAGAAAAAGAAAACTCGTGGAAATATATGTATATTAGCTGATAATCTAATACTTGTCGGGAATTATCAATCCCCGAGTTTCGCAGTTTCTGGTGTAGGATTGAATTCTCACAAATTTGTTTTAGTTGCATTTTTGAGGTTTGTACTTTTGTTGTAAGGGATCTTCCATATCTTTTACTCAGGTTCAAAATAATTATTGTTCAACCTACACGCCTACTCGGAGTAGTATTAGCAATGATGCAAAGTTCGTAGAGGAATAATACTTCGAGTAGGCGCCTACACGCGTACTTCATGTAGGCTTGTAATTCTAACATTAGTTTTCTACGCCTCCTGACTATAAGGGCAGCTGATTTGAGTATAATGACTGACATGTAGGCTGCCGCCACAAGTTAAGCGGCTCAGGTCCTCACGACCGCCTTGCTCTGGCCTTGCGTTGTAACGTATCTTTAAGGTATTTTGACACGCGCGGTGATTAGGCTGGCAAGGCAAATGAAGACCTCGAGATGAAGGAATGAATGTTGCCTATACCTGCCGCCTTAAAACTGCTGGTCCTTCACATGCTTATGCAAGCTGTTTGAGGACTGGTGCGTTGGGCGCCTAATGATGGCTTTGCTTCTTCACCCAATTCAGAGCTTGGAGGTATCTGCGCGTGATTACGTGTCTCAACTTCTCAGACGCGATTTCCAGAAGATAGTTCACCACTTCAAATGAATTATGTAAAGGGCTTGTCATCACTATGCTCTGGCATGACTCGCGACTCATGCTTCAAAAGGGAAGCTTGCTAGCCATTTTGTCATTTGATAATTCATTTGTGTGATTGACCGATCGGGGGACATACTTTTACTCAGTGTAGAACAGTTGAAGTTTTCTATTGACATCGAATGTTCGAATGAATGCTCTTAAATATTCGAATTTTCGAATGACTGTCTTTCAAGTTGGCTCGAATATTCGAATATTCGAATAACTGTCTTTTGAAATTCCTCGAATAAACGAATATTCGAATAACTCATTTTTCCAAATCATCGAATGAACGAATTATTCGAATACAGGCCTTTTTCATTTATTCGACTATTCGAATAATTGAATAATTGGACTGTTTTAAATATTCGACTATTCGAATATTCGAATAGTCAAATATTTCGAATAAATTATTCGAACACGAATATTTGGTTCTAACTATAAATCCTACCATAAATTCGTTTCTGCGTCCCGGCTCTGGGCTTTCCGGGCTTTTTTCGGCTTTTTCGGGCTTTTCCAGGCTTTTTTTAAAGCTTTTTTGAGCGCTTGGGCTTTTTTCGGCGAAGTATGACGGGTCCCCAAGGACGGGCAATGACTGAGCAAACTCAGAACGTGACTTATTCAAAGAAACATTTTCATGCTCGAAAAATTAAAAAAAACGCCGACATAGTCAAGTGTTAACTTTGGCCCAGACCGTAACCATCTCAAGCGTCCTCTAGTACCGTCCTGGGCAAGTTTAAATGCGGGACTTGTGAATTACAAAGTGCCCCGCCACTTGTGCAATTGACTGAACGTTCATCATGGTCTTTCCTCTGAACGCCCCAAACGCTTAAGCTCAGCCCAGACTTCGCTCAAAAGCGCCCAAAAGCGCTCAGAATCCTCCCATTCTCTTATCTCTCCTCATACAGTGAAGAGACATAAGATTGGGCGCCTTTGGGCGCTTTGAGCGAAGTCTGGCCAGGGTCTTAGATGAAGAGAAAATGGATGGAAGCGAACTTACTACAGATTGATGCATTTCATCCATTTTTTCCTTTTCCTTTTTTTTGAAACGAACGCAGAGTAAAGGGTTGAAAGGCACTAACCTTTGCAAGGAACTTCTCGACGCTGAACACAACATGTTTGTAGTAACCTTTGGCTTTTAATGCTGCTTTGGAGATATCTTGAATCTTCTTTTTACTCAGCGGTGGTTTTGACTCATAGACCGAAGTAAGCTAAAAAGTTAGCTTTACGTTGGTCAGTTCATTATCATCAATTGGCTGGGCAGTGCAATAATTATTATGTACAAGACAGCATAGAAAGTGAGCATATACAAAAAATGACAAAAATGAAAGAAAACTGGTTTCACCGACTAACCTCAGCATTGAATGCCTTCACAACTTCAGTATCCATTATTGAGACTTATGGACTGCTGTTGAAGATAAACATAAAAAGCGGTTAATACCTGAAAAGGCGTTCAAGCTAGTCAGACCAAAGACTTCTTGCCACTTAACACTTGTTGAGCGAGTATATGAAAAGCATGCGTATCATATGTGCGATTGATAGAACAACAAAAGCAAAATAAGAATAATTACGAGCATTGTTACAATTGGCGCAGTGCCTAATGCGATAAATTCTAAGCGAGAGTGTTTGCAGAATTGAGAGAAGCAGACGAGAAAGCGGTCCTGGCACGACTTTTCAGCACATCTGTTATCGCTGATGACGCATGAGACTCTGATTTTTGCGTGTTTCGTTGAATGTGCTACGATTTTGTTGATTTTCGAAGTTTTCGGAATTTTCCCCAGTAATGAGGTTTCTGTGATTCATTTTGAATCGTTGACTCGAGGTCTTACCTCTTGATTTTTGCATTTTGCTTTTGTAAAGGTCAACTAGTATTGATCGCATTTCCAACGATTCAGCCCGGTCGGGAGTCTTCAGACTACAGCCTTTCCAGTATAGGGACCGCTGATGCCTACTGCTAACTTCTAAATGATCACAAATACAGTTTCACTCTGAAATGCAGGTTGTAAATCAAATGGCTCATCTCTGGTAAGGTCGTCGTAGCTCATAACAGTCCCTTTTTTAGCAAACATTTTGGCGCGTATGCATCACATCCACTATCGCTTGCCCGGAAATTTTATGTAGTCTGTCAGAGGAAGACTGCAGAACTAATTCGTCGTTTGATCATATACGACGACGCATCTCAAAAAGTGTAAACTGCAGCGAAGAGTATGCATAGTAGCTACGTTTTCCTTTAGCTAAAGCCTGATAAATAGAAAGACAAGCACATTTCGAACTAGTGTGTGAACGTTGCAGACCTCATTCGGCTGTCTGTCCAGATTTCAAATTTTTGGAATTAGCTCAAACTTGGCTAAGGATCTCATTTTACAGGCTATTCACGAAATGATACTAATTTCACAAGATCGTTATACGGTAGAAGAACGGCCATATGGCTGCGTTCATGCTGATCCCGAAGTTCGGAACAGTTCCAGCACAGTGCCCAGTTCGAGCACTCTGAACTGTTCCCGAACTTCCGCATCAGTATGAACGCAGGCTATAGGCTGGCGGCAACGGTTGTCGAAGTTGCCGGTCGTTGTAGGACCTCACGGTGCTCTGTGTCTAACGCGTTAATGGCAGTGGATCGACAAATCTTCACTTTGTCAAATTCTAGCTTACCTGGGGTTTTCCAATGCGCTGATCCCGAGAACCCACTTTAGAGAGCATGAAAATGGCGAAAACGAGCGTTTTCCAATGCACGCTTTGAAATGACGAACAGTCTGCCCCAATCGGGAACAGGCCGAAGCGTCGGCTGAATTTACGCGCTCGCAGCGCTAGGGGTTTGCTCTGCATAAGCGCGCTGTCGCAGAGAGCGAAGAGATTGAGGAGAGAGCAGACTACATAGCTAGACGCGGAAGTGGCGCGAAACCCTCGCGTCGCGCACTCCCGCCAAGCCAATTTTGGCCTGGTTAGGATTGGGGCAGACTGTAGAGCACGGCTGAAGACGCCGAATCGTTGCGCGACCCGATGACTATAGGGCGCCATCTAAGGGCCGCATGCACTAACATCCCCGCGGGGAGGGGATCGCAGCTTAAAAGAAAGCTTTATATTTCGAAACTCCAGATACCTGGATTTCACGTTGTGTAACTATCCCTAAGTATTCCTACTACCCTTCACTATGAACATGTTGAAGAGGAGCGAGAAGCTATACGAACCGCATTTGCCAGCTTTTGTATGATCCCTGATGTCGGCGCTTTTCTTCAAAGTCATTTTTCTGTCTCCGAAGTTGACGAAAAACCTCCAAAGTTGTGCAGATTATCTAACCCGACAGTGCTAAGCATGTTGCTGATAAGAACAAATAATGTTTTGAAGTCACAAAATTTTCGATGATCCACAGGTCGAAATTTGAGGTTTACCGAAAAATTCGACTTTTCAAAAACTCATTTGTTCTCATCAGCAACATGCTTAGCACTGTTGTGTTAGATGTTCAGTACAACTTTGGAAGGTTTTCGTCGACTTCGGAGAAAGAAAAATGACTTTAAAGAAAGGCGCCGGGGATCATCAGGGATCATACAAAAGCTGGAAAATGCGGTTCTTACAGCTTCTCGCTCCTGTTCAACATGTTCATAGTGAAGGGTAGTAGGAATACTTACGGATAGGTACACAACGTGAAATCCAGGTATCTGGAGTTTCGAAATATAAAGCTTTCTTTTAATCCCCTGCGATCCCCTCCCCAGCGGAGAGGTTAGTGTAGCGGCCCTAAACCTACTTAACCGGCTGCGCGGGCGGTCGCGCGCGTGCACTCATTGCGTGCCGGAACCTACAGCGCGATGTCAATTGCTTGCTCAACGCTGGCACTGTGATGTTCATACATTTTTTGACGTACCAGGCGATATTTTTGCTTCAGCTAGGAGTTTCGTGCGCCGAAATACTTTACTATTGATGAGACGAGTAGCTTTCCCAACTAGAAATTCGTCAGACTGCAAAGTAATCTAGTACTAACAAAAGAATTCGCTTTCTCGCAAACTTAATACCCTCACTACAATAGGATCAACACCGCAATGTATGAATGTTCGCCAAAGTCTGTTATTTCTTAGCAAATGACCTTTATTTTGTTAGTGGATCTTCCCTGATACTTCTGAAGCAGACTATGTGCTACGGGATGACTCAATGTTTGACAAAATCTTTCTTGCATGTTATGGAAAAAAGTAGGTTCTGGGAAGAAATGCTCTTCTACAAAGCTGAAAAACAGGGAATGCTTGGTGTCCCGCCATATCCATTCTCATTTCCAAGTCCTTGGTCTTGATAAGTAGTATACCTGGACCTTCGTAAGATTACAGGATAGCTATCATGAATTGTAAAGACAAGCACGCTTTCCACGAGTTGTTTAGCAGAATACTTTACTTCATCTGAGAAAATTCATTATTTGGAACAAGCGCAACTGTGCGAAATGTTGGCGTAGGACTTTCTAGTCTCGAAGCAAGAAGATTTTTCCTTTCCATAATCATTACCCTCGTCGAAACAAACAAAATAGGATTCAGGTACGAATACCGAAAACTTGCTCAGCATCTTAGCAACTTCATCTCCTAGTCGAAACTCCAAAAATCCAGTCGAAACCTTGCTAGATTTAGCAATACTAGATTGGAGATTGAATCACAAGAGTAGCATAAAATGGACAAAAGTATTCATTCAACAGCTATTTACCGAAATTATATTTTGAAACAAAGCTGCCTCGTCGAGAAAAGAAACAAGTTCTTCTTTAAGCTGAGTCATCGTTCATAACTTTTCCAAGAACGTCGAGATGCAAGCACTATACGCTGGAACCGTCGGCAACTTTCGAATACTTGTTCACTTGTGTGAGAACTTCTAATACGACGGCTTCCTGTGGCAATATGAGTTCGAAAAACGTCAACAGTTCAGCTCGGGCTATAGATAGGATGTAATCCTACATCTTGCTGTGAATAAATCCTCAAACATTCTCCTTACAGGGAACAAAGCTCAAGCATCACGCGTATGAACTCAAGTCAGAAGCGCCAGCGATTTTGATGCGAGCAAGCAATGAGGGGTCGACCGGTAGGTCCCGGCACACAGTGAGAGCACGCGCGCGACCGCCCGCGCAGCCGGTTAAGTAGATTTAGATGGCGCCATGACTATAGCATTGCGGCAGGCAACCTCCAATGGTGAGAAAGGCGTTGTCAACTCGTCCGAGCTCGCGTAAGATTGGCTCGCGCGCGTAAGTTTGAGAGCAGTTTTCTCGGCAGGGAAGGCATGCTGTGCGACCGGGATTGCACTGTTTTCATACTCGGGTGATAAGCAACATACCGCGTCAAAATCTCAATTGTTAAGTTTTGCCGATCCACTGCCTTTAAGGTAGGTGCCAGACTAAGCGAATATGTTCAGCTGCAAAAGGCGCACAGAGTTAACGTTAATTCTGCGCGGGACCTGTAGCTGAAGCAGGCCTTAGTGGTAGGAGACATTATGCAGCAGACATTAATTCTGCGCGCCTTTTGCAGCTGAACAAAACAGTCGCTTAGTCTGTCACCTACCTTAGGCACGCGCCGTACTTGATTCGCTTCTACTTCGTCGTTGGTCGCTGATTTGACAATAGCAAAGCAGATGAAGCGGATTAAGTATGGCGCTGCCTAAGGCTGGGTTCATACTGATCCGAATATTCCGGAACAGTTCTAGCAGTTTTCGCGCTGTGCTGGAACTGTGCTGCATGCACTGCCGCTCTCATGCAGTCTTAAGCGGCGGGAGTTGGAGATTCTTCAACTGTTTTTGACAGTTTTTCTTTCAGGTTTCTCTCATTTTGTCCTTATTCCTCTACATCGCTTCCCTCTTGTTGAAGAGAACTCCGGACTTGAAGCGGGGTTGAAGAATGAGCGCTGTTCTGCTCTGCATATGCGGGCAGATGGGTCATTGTGCGCTCGCTCCCTTCGTTATTTTTGTCGGGACCAGAGGTGCGATAGGTGGAGCCGGGCTCCCCAAAAGTGAAGTTGGTTCCAGCTACTGGCTGCTTTACACTCACCTCCCAAAAACGTCGACCGGGGGGGGGGGGATATACACAGCTCGACGTCTCTTTTGCACAATTTCTTTCTCAAAAGTTTCGTAAACTTCTTCACTAACTAATAAAAAGTAGAAATAAGAAGAACAAATTCAAAAATCACTAAAGGTTTTTTTCTCACTCAATTTACTTTTAGGAACTCGCCATCACCCCAAGGATCCTGACATGGACGCATCTAAGCCCCAGCAATTCCCACAATTTCGGAGAACAAAGCTCCTTGATGAATTTTAAGAGCTCCGACCCAACGGTCCTGTTTGGGGTCAACAACTTGACCCAGTGGCCCTTTTTAGGGCTGCAAATACGATGAGTACAGCAGCATAAATATTAAGAAAAGTGTTAATCAGATGGTGTATTTGTAG
The DNA here is from genome assembly GCA_958299035.1 of Cylicocyclus nassatus. Taxonomy (NCBI): domain Eukaryota; kingdom Metazoa; phylum Nematoda; class Chromadorea; order Rhabditida; family Strongylidae; genus Cylicocyclus; species Cylicocyclus nassatus. The sequence goes on along the minus strand of CATQJL010000112.1, from coordinate 50,738,095 downwards.
GTAAAACTCAGCTAGACTTTACATATTTTATCAAGTAAATCTTGTTATAACGTACTGCCAATAAAGTAGGTCGATCTAGGCAGTAACCACCGAGAACCAGAATTTCGAATAATAAAATAGCGAAAAATCAGCGAAATTTCCATTGTTGTAAATCTGGTGGTTGAAGGTGTCAGCAACTGCGCTTCATAGGTTTTGAAGGGTTAGTGTTGTTCTACCAGACGATGAAAAAATCAGGTCGATCTGAGCAGTGGCCGCCGAGAACGAGAATTTTAGAAAATTAAGCGATTTTAATCTACTTAGTGACAGCTGATGTTTAGACTCCTATAAATGTGCAATGTGAAGGTGCGCAATGTTGCGACTTTATAGGTTTTGTAGGGTAGTGATTGCACTACATCAAGATACCGGCGAGATTCAGGCTCTTAAAAAAAACAGGTAAAAAACTGCTTTTTGGAATTCAACAGCTCATAACTTCTTCAGAATTGCATGAATCATGTTGCGACTTCATAGATTGGATTCTCCTTTTCAAGAGCTTTCAGATGGTATATAATATGTGGGAGGTTCAATGATTTTTGCTGCTCTTACCCAGGGTGGAGGCTTTTCACCCCAAAGTCTCCACCTCGCCCATGTTAATGTATTGGACGGAGACCGCCAGTGGAGGCTTTGAGGTGAAAAGTCTTTCCACCCCCGGGCATATGCCGTGAGAGGCGCGAAACCCCCACATGTTGAAAGCTCTTAAAAAGGACAATCCAACCTATGAAGTCGCAAAATGATTCATGCAGTTTTGAAGAAGTTATGAGCTGCTGAGTTTCAAAAAGCGGTTTTTACCTGTTCCTTTAAGAGTCTGAATCTCGCCGGTATCTTGATGGATCGGTACGGCTAAGAAACAGTCTGATAAAGCAATTTTTACGCTTTTTCACCTTCTGGTAGAACAACACTTATCCTTCAAAACTTGTGAAGTCGCAGTTGCTGACATCTTCAACCACTAGATTTATAACAGTGGAAATTTCGCATGGTTTTTCGCTATCATTCGAAATTCTGGTTCTCGGCGGTTACTGCCATCAACCTACTACATAGATATATGCTCTCAATACCTTCTTTTGCGTTCCTTTGGTTATTTTCCTTCTTTTAAGCTTCAGCAAAAAAATCTCTTCAAACCCAAAAGTGCAGGTGGTCACTCCGTACCAGCTCAAAAGTGAAGGTAGGCGGAGACTCGGCTCCGACTATCGCACCTCTGCTCGGGACTACTCCATTAGTTCCAGGAAGCGGCTATTCTTTCACATCTGTATTGACGAGGGCACAGACAGCTTTCTAGAACATGAAGTAGGTTTGAACAAGAATAACGGAGGGAGAATGGACGAGCGCACAAAGGCCCATTTTCCCTGATACATGCTAGCAAAACAGCGCTCCTTCTTTAACTGATCGAGGCTCTTCTCATCAAAAGGGGAAGCGGAGTGGAAGAATAAGGCCGAAAGAGTGAAGATCGAGAGAAAAACCGTTGAAAACGGTCAAAAATCTCTGACTCTCTCGGATTAAAACCTCATGCGGGCGGCTGCAGCGCATGCAGCACAGTTCGAGGTGGGTCCGTTGTGGCCCCGCGCGAAAGCATGCAAGTCTTCTGCGAAATACGGTACTATGGACAAGTTTAGTAATGAGTTTCTATGTCCGGCTGATCTTGTTGGCGCTGCGGCTCGGAAAGTGTTAGGGAACGGTCATAAGTTGCCGACAACGAGGTTGCCGGCGTTGCCGGGGTCAGAGACAGCTTAGGTAAGGGATCGTTCAGACCGCGCAAAAAGACGCACAAAAGCGCACGGAGGCGCGTCTTGTCTCGTCTCCTTTATCTCGACACGCACACTCACTCACACGCGCCTTCGTGCGCCTTAGTGCGCGCTCTGAACGATCCCAAAGTCGCCTGCACGAAATCGCCCGGGATGCTGTAGGCTGAATGCAAGCGAGCGTGCCTGCAACGCGGCTATCGAGTGCGGGCGCTATGATGACTCATACGCGCGGATGCCAATGTTACTAGCACGCAAGAGACACGCTCGCAGGCGCTCAGTCCGGGCGATTCTGTGGAGCCAACTATACATGGCTTATCAAGCGCATTGCCGCTTGCATCAGCATCTCCACTCCCGCGCTGGACTCTGCATCTCATCCGCGAACATGTTCTCTGGTCACTTTCCCAGGCGAGCGTGGGAAAAGCGGAGCCTCAATCGATTGCAAGTGATTAGAGAGCATGTTCGTGGAGGAGACGCAGAGTCCAGCGTGGGAGTAGAGATGCTGATGCAAGCGACACTGCGTTTGATAAGCCCTGTCAGTGCATTCGAAAAATCGTGACGATGGCGCGACCGCGCGCGGCAAGCACGCACTTCCAGTTCCTGGTTTCTATCTCTACTCGTATGGTTGTTCTGCTTACATATGATAGTTTTCAGACACTGGAAGTGACTGAGCTGAACGCTGAGGTGACGCATGTTTGTAGGGTGTTTTATGCTACTGTGTGCGCAAAGACCACAGTCAAACTCGTGTCACGATTTTAAGAATGAACCTTAGCTGCCAGACTTATCCGACTCAACCGATTCATCCTGTTCATTCCATTCGCTATTGGTCAGTTCAGTGATCTGACCAGTAGCGAACGGGTGAACCGCATGAACCGATTGAACGTGAGAAGTCTGGCACCTAACTTAAAAAGAGCGCGAACCGTGGAGGCTAGGGGTCCTATAAGGGTCGGCAACGCTTGCAACCTCGATAACCCCAACAACCTCGGCAATGCCAACAACCTCGGCAACGCCGGCAACCTATGGCCGTTCCCTTACATCGAATAGCTTCGTGAGCCAAGCTTGAGTTGAATATATGATTTTCGAAAATTTGAGACCCGGGTAACCGGAAAGTGTGACAGATTTTATAAGCGCCTATGGTCTCAGACGGCAACAGGGCTTCTGAAGTCTACAGTCTGTTCCATATCAGCGTAGTCGTAGTTGGTATGATTCATGTCCGCGTCGCCATGGTTTTTACTTCTGCGTTCTGGTGTGGGAAGTGTTGATAGGTTCTTTTAGGCCCTCTTCCGAGAATGAGTCGCAAAATTCGTGAAACTTAGTCACTTACATGAGTCATAGAGTAGTGCAATGACTTGTTTATTTTTGTAAATATTTGAAATAGCTTTTGAAAATTTTTAAGAATGCAAATTAGCCCTGTAAACAATCTTCCGGGGCATGGCTGCCATCACCCCCCCCCCCCTTCCTCTGATTTTTGGGGTTCATGGGCCCGCAGAAATTTTGGGAACTATCCCAAAAATTTTCCCATAGTGCGTGTCTGACGTCACGCAGCTTCATTCGAAAGAAAGTTTTGCAGCGCAAACCGCAATATCTTGTCAGTTTTCACATGTACTAATCACAACTCCACTTACGCTTGTGAAAACTAGTCATCTCATGCCTCGATGTGTGCCATTGCCTGTGCACGCTTTACACAATGAGTATCGTAAATTTCGTCTTTGCGCATACGTAGAGAACGTTTAGTAATTGTCTTTTCGAAGCTCAGAAATGATATGTATTATCATTATTGTATTATTATTATTATTATTTATTATTATTTTCGTAATTAGTCCACAAGTCTTTGCTACGCCTACCGAGTTAGGCCCCGGACAGACTTCACGCGATTTGATCGTCGCGACTGAATCGCGACGAGACAACTGTGACAAGATCATTCCATGCCGACCAACTTGCATTTCGGTTGTGATACTCCAGCCCGAAATTTTTGAATGTGAAATGAGAATGAATGGAAATGTCGGCGATTGAGTCGCGACGATCAAATCGCGTGAAGTCTGTCCGGGGCCTCAAGATGCGTTTTGATTTTCTTTCACACATTAATAATTGCAGCAATGAATGCAAATGCAAACCAGGCAGCTGGTGCTTTAGCTGTCAGTCCATTTCCCGCACCACCCGACTATGCTCAGCACTACACAACTGAACGAATCAGCCAGGGCGCTGTGCTTCCACCGCCACCGGTGCAGACTGTATTCACCGTATTTGGGGAAGAGTATCGCTTGGAGGATGATATCATCAGGTATGTTTAGTGTATCTCAATCCATGCCAACGTGGTCCCCGTCTTGTTTTCGTTTCCGAACTTCTTTTCTCAATTCTTCTTCTCATATTTTTCATGTCAAAGTTTGCAGATCGCTTGCTTCGCAAAACATAAAGCAACTGTACCCGACGAAGTACGACTGGAAGACAGAGATGAAAAAATTGAACAGGTAGCGCCACCCCATTTTTTCGGTTTTTTCAAAACGGATTTTTCAAGCTGAAACGAGGTTCTCAACGTCTGTTAGACATTGGTTTTTTGACATCTTGACAATTGACTGAAATGGAAATTTCGGGGAAATTTCTATGCATACATCAAGTGCAGACTGAAAGAGGCTGCATAAATTTATTCTGCCTCCATACGTACCTTCAAATTTCGAGCGCAGTCTGCTACATTTGTGATCGTTTCATTTTTCTCTCTTTTTTTTCTGTCACGGTGCCCGCTCATCAAAGATAACCATGAGTAAGAGATGCTTTGTTATATCTGCTGCTGATCGGAGATCGGGTGGGCGCAGTGGAGTGCTTATCAGCGGAATAACTGAGTAAAGCTGATTTCACCTTCTCCATGATGCTGTCTTGGACTTGTTATTATAACGGGATGCCCCATCTTCTAGTATATATAACATTGTAAGGCGGAGTTTGTGAAGCGCTGTTATCTTTGTTTGCTTTGCTTGTTACACATAAGATCAGCTTTCAACCATTATGCTTTTCTGTACATAACATGTAATAGCATCACTCACGTTTTATGTGCCTTTTCACTGTTGCCTCATCCCAATTTCTGCTAAGTTTAGGAGTGTGGTCGTGGCTTTTCTCGATTTGCTGGATATCTTAGTCCGATGTCCAGATAACCCGGAAAGAAATGAGAAGATTAATGACATACAGACTATCTTCATCAACATGCATCATCTCATCAACGAATATCGACCGCTGCAGGTTAGAACTCGAAAGGCTATAAAGTGTGAATAGCTGATGTACCTACATAGCGTAGTTCAATTTACGAATTTTCTTCATTGAGACCTTGAGATACCTTATATCTTATTTTGCTCCGCAGAAACACAACCGCACTTGCTCGTTTATATTCGCTTAATTTTATATTTCAGGCTCGTGATACATTGAGAATGATGCAAAGTCAGCAACTTAAGGAATTAAAAAAGACTGTAGAAAGGTTCAAGTAAGTTAGTTTAGCTCTACAGTTCAATTTGTTTTGACACCCTGAACAAGTTATGTAATTCCCATCCTAATTGTTGTTTTTTCAAACCACTTATCTCGCTGAGGTCCCCCCAAAATCGCCTCGCGATTCTTTGCACAAGCATGCCTATCATCCTGCATTTTGGTTGTCCTAGTTTAGAATGCGACTAATTACGATCACCGGCTCTTTATGTACTCTCAAACCTTCTTTTTGTGGTTTGCTCTTTATGGCCTTCTTTTGTCATTTACCCCTTCGCGACCCTTTAATTGTTTCTTTTCAACTTTGTTGTGACCTCTAATTATAATTGTTTTATCAGACCAAATCTGCGCGTGTAAGTCAATAATGGTAGTGAATGGAATGTAAAGGGATTAATGAGGTAAACTTCCTGAAAGTTTGAATGGTCACAGTCGCTTTTTCTTGAGTTACAAACTTTATGAGAAACATCAATGATTGCACATTGCAGAGGGCATTTAACGGCAGGGAAAGCAGCGCTACGTGAAGAGCTTTCCCTTTCCGACTTGAAGCTTACGCCAGTTCCTCGTCCATCACCTTTAACAGGAATCGATATTGACTCAGATGAAGAGAATATGCCGACACTTGTTAAAATGGAGGTAGGTCGAAAATGCTTGCCGGTAATGAAAAGCACATAGGGAACGAAAAGCCAATTCATTTTAATCGATTTCAAAAGTGTCTTTGTGAGCTTTTTGATCTAAATAAGTTTTGCTTACAAGGTAAGAGGTAACAAACTTTTTAGTTTCGCTTTCTGTACACTAATCATTTCTAAAATCGCTTCCATGAGACTCTTCATTCCAATTTGCATCTATTTTTGAGCTTGCGCTGCAGATCTTATGGTTGTTTCCGGGGGGATACACTCAAAAACCCGGGGATTCTAACGCGATTCGCGTTACCGCGCCAATCTGTCAGGAACTTGTCTGAAGAATTATTTGGAATCTGTTTGTGTCAATATTTACATCGGCATGGGTTAATTTTTATCTCTTGGCGAGCAGATGTTTTCCCATTTTCAAAACGATGACCATCTGACTATTGTTACTGCAGCTCAGTTGAGCGATCACACGCGTATAGCTCAGTTGGGAGAAACAACTAGAAGCTTGCACATGAATCAGTTCCATGTAGTACCTTGGTAACTAGCTGCACGGTCTTATGAATTTTCCTGAAGCATCGAGAAAATGACGCTCTCATAGTAATCAACAACATTTGATCATCACTTGTTCGCCTTAATCTCGATTTGCCGTAGTTGAATGTTGGAAAAGTAGAACGAATAACATGTGGAGGCAAAGTAGATGAATAACATGCAATACAATCATTGCTAGGAGTGAATGACGCAGTGAGTGCGCGGTTCCATAAAAAAAAAACTAGAAACCTCTGTTGACACTCGTAAAGAATCGAGATATGAGTTTGAGGGAACATCATGTCTATCATCTTCTAATTTTAGTGCTATCTCATGCACTTCTCTTGTCTCTGTTGTCTTTACTGTTTCTATGTGATCGACATTGGTCTGTCTGCTGTGATACACTGCTTTTCGGATCTCTTATATCATTTACCACAGGTAAATGGTACGCCTCAATTTTGTTTTCCAGTTCACTTGCCCAATAGGCATCTTGCATTACTCGGCGGTTTTCTTCCTTAGATACACTATTACCGTAATCGGCTGAATAATTCGTCATCAGCTAATTCCCTCATCTATGCACTAAAATGAGCTTTCCATCTTTCCTATAAGTGCACAGCTACTCTGCACACGTGATCAATGTGCATATCTCACCTAACCCCACGCAGATGTTAGCTTCGCTAATATACTGACAAGGAAACCGTGTCGAGTCGAAGTGGCCTTTCTAGGTAAGACCCATACTGCTTTGAAGAGCATTAATCGGTGATTCCAAATCTGCTTTCCGGATCTGCCAAGCGCCTCTGGACGCCGAGTTATGCTCGTTTTTCAGGTCAAAAAATTGAACGCAAAACTGAAGCAAAATCGCCCAAATTTGCTCAAATGATCCAGTGTCAAGTATCAAAGCTGTTTATGCAATGGATACATTTTATTTAATATGCTAATACCTAACATTGCTTTATCTGAGCGCTAGAAAGATTGTAACAATCAATTTTACCTAAATTCTGCATTCATTTTTTGATCCGAAGAACGTTCATAACTCGGCGTCCAGAGGCGCTTGGCAGATTTGGAAGGCAGATTTGGAATCACCGCTTAATACTCTTCAAGGCAGTATGGGTCTCATCTGGAAAGGCCACTTCGACTCGACACGGTTCCCTTGTGAGATCACTTCCTTCTCTGCAGTGCAGTGAATAACATTGCATCAACAGAATTAAGCTTCTTCGATTTTGTTCTGTACTTATGGTCGGGATTCATAGCAAGCAACTTTTGTGAAAAATAAGTGACTGACTACATGAGTAGTTCATTTCTTTGTAACGCGGTTCTAAGGGATCGTTCAGACCGCGCCTGTACCCGCCCAAATACGCCCGAATACGTCCAAATACGTCCAAATACGCCCAAATACGTCCGAATACGTCCAAATACGTCCAAATACGTCCGAATACGTCCAAATACGCCCAAACCCGCCCGAACGCCGAAACTGCCAATGCGCAGCAAATTGCATGCAAATTGGCATATTGGAGCACGCGTGGAATACTGCGTGCGTGGTGCATATATGGTAGCCACACGTAGCTCGACGTTACACACCGATTTTCATATGCGACTAGCGGGATTACAAAGATCAATCGACTTTGCGTCTGTTTTTATTTCTTCTCATGTTTGCTGACTCTAGGTGAGTTCTAACTTTCGTGCTGTGCGTTTTCTTTTGTTTTGAGCATGACGATCTTGTTGAGGTAATGCTTTGTTCTGTCTATGAGTCATTTCTTTCCATATTGATCTGGAATGAGTAGAATATGCACATTTTGTTTGTCTGTTTTCTAAGTACGTGCGATGTCAACTTTTTGTTTATACTTTACAGGGACAGTATGCCTAACGCGTAAAGATGACTAGAATACCTCTTCGGCCCCGGCCAGACTTCGCTCAAAAGCGCCCGAAAGCGCTCAAGTTTTTTGAATCTCTCTTCACTCCTATCTCTCCTCCAGAGAAAGACAGAAAAATTTGGGCGCTTTTGAGCAAAGACCGGGCCTTTTTATTGCACCAGATCAATATGGAAAGAAATGACTCATAGACAGAACAAAGCATTACCTCAACAAGATCGTCATGCTCAAAAGAAAAGAAAACGCACAGCACGAAAGTTAGAACTCACCTAGAGTCAGCAAACATGAGAAGAAATAAAAACAGACGCAAAGTCGATTGATCTTTGTAATCCCGCTAGTCGCATATGAAAATCGGTATGTAACGTCGAGCTACGTGCGGCTACCATATATGCACCACGCACGCAGTATTCCACGCGTGCTCCAATATGCCAATTTGCATGCAATTTGCTGCGCATTGACAGTTTCGGCGTTCGGGCGGGTTTGGGCGTATTCGGACGTATTTGGACATATTCGGACGTATTTGGACGTATTTGGACGTATTTGGACGTATTCGGACGTATTTGGGCGTATTTGGACGTATTTGGACGTATTCGGGCGTATTTGGGCGGGTACAGGCGCGGTCTGAACGATCCCTAATAAACAGCGTAAGCGTGCAATATCAATATTCTCCACAATTTTTATCAGCGGGCTTATTTGGGAAATCCTAGTGCGATCACCCGCGAGTCAAGCCATTCCCAAGTGAGCACGAACTTGCAGGTGAATTTCACAAATGCTGAAGAAAACTTATACAGCGTTTTCGATCGAAAAGAAAGTAAAAAGTGAGTGATTTCTTTCGCGCTAATCTATCTCGATTCAGACTGACGTCGATGAAGCTACTACATCCATGTCAGCATTGAAGCTAGGACCACGACCGTCACGAACTCAGTTGAAGCAGCGGCGAAGTGCCGATGCGAATTTGCTCAGCGAGTATTAGGAGCAAAATGAGGGATACAGCTTTTTTCGAATTGTTGGTCATGACTATAGCCTCATAGCTTAGCCTACCTCCTTATAAATGTCTGTTTTGTAGCAAGGAAACCATCGTACTAGCTCAGTATGTAGAAGAATGAGGTAGTCGATCTAAAATCCTTGGAAGGATCATGTTTCTTGTTGTTTTGAGATTGTTTTCGAATAACGATTCGACATGTTGAACGCTTTTGTTGCCTTTAGCATCGTTACAGACGTCAAGGCGGTCTTCCTACAGCTGATTCCTTGATTTTATGTAAGCACTTGCCATCATGGAAGAAGTGCAAACATTTTTAGTTCAACAAGCACGTTTCTATTATTGATTTCCACTGTCTTTGTACAGTTCCGTGACGACCACTTGCATGATACGTAATCGTTTTCCTTATCGGGTACAGGTCTATGGTAAGACGAGTGCTGCTGTTTTCTGTGGAAGATCATTTTGTTTTTCGACATTAATTTTTTTTAATACGGGTAGATTCTTAACGGAGGTTGCTTTTGCTTTTATTTTATTACTTTGTTATGCTGGTATAAAATAAAGATGTTTTTGCTTTTGTGTTTGTCGTAAAGGAACTGTGGCAGTCAGTTCACTACATATCTGGATTGCAACTGTGCTTACCCTCTGACTGTTATCTTATGTGGTAATTTCACATCTCTTATGAAGGATTATCACAGCTTCATGTTTGTGTGAATCTGTGTCCTATCAAGGTTAACAAATTTACCAATCCTTCATTTTTGAAAATTGAAAAATCACTATCCGTTAGTGCAGTTGGATATTTGCTTTTGGAGTTACAATCGAGGAACTGCAATATTCTCAGCTTCACAGTCTTAAGAACTTGCGTCTTTATGCGTGAGAACGCATGCGCGAAAAAATCAAATATCCATCGTAATCTTTACTAGGTGATGACTCATTTCTTTTGTGCAGTCGTCTATGGGTTATCCTTTGAATGTCATTGCTATTTCGGGCTTGCTGGTCGTACAGAATTGATCAGAAAAGATTCCAGAACCACCCGTGTACTTCTTTCAATGAACGTTGTTCCTCGCGACCGTTTTGCGTGCAAATTTGTGATACAGACGTCATCAAATACGTCGCTTGATCTTTGACCTAAGGAACGGCTGTTCATGAGAACTCTCAAAAAGCTTATCTTTTATGCACCATTTGTTAGAGTGTCTTAACATCGGGCTGTGATCCGCTGTCAGCGACTGCTATTTGAGATTGTTTGATCGATACTGCTGTTGTAATCACTCACTTAACATGTATGACGACCCTTTGATGCCATTAATCAAACTGCTATGCATCGATAAAGCTGTCAAGTCTAATGTTAAGACAAATACTACTACTATAGCTTGCGTACTTACTTCGATCTATCACATCACACTTGCTGTCCGTGCATGTTTCTTATCATTGATGATAGCATCGAGTGATTGCAGTGAAGTGATGTTTCATTTTTATTACTTACATTTTAAGATCACCCTGCCTTTATTAGCCTAGTGCATATTCAGTTACACCCATTGACAGGTTATCGATTGACAGCAGAAGGGATCAAGGTGGGACTCTTATTCTTCAACGTCATCAGCGCTTCCTAATCACTTTTGATATCTAGCGTTTTCGCGATGTCGCTGGATGCGAGTAGTCGTCGCTTGATGAAGGAACTACAACAGTTATCCACTGAGCCACCCACGGGAATCGTTGTGAACAAAGATGCAGCTAGCTCTGATTTGAAGTTAGTTCTCACTTCATTTTGAACCATTAATGATGGATATAAGTTGCTCGCTGTTAGTTTTTCTTTTTCTTTTTTGCCGTTTCTTTTCTCTTTTCATGCCTGCTTTCTTTTGGTCTAAGTATTTCAGCGCCATTTTTTTTCTTTCACTACCGCAAGATTTCTCCACTTAGTCGTGCTTCTTGGCTGTTACCTGCGTACTATAAATACTTTTAGGTCAAATTCTGACTATTTGTGATAGGTAGTTTTGCTTGCATATACTTGTTAGCTTTTTCTGCTGACTCAAAAACTTTGGATGAGTTTTGCTTCTCTATAGCATTTTGAACGTCAGTAGTGTTGCTGCATTAGTACATGGTTTTATATCTTTCTTTGACTGTTTAATTATGGTTGACTGAATTGCTTTCTGTAGAAAATCTAGTAGTTTTAACTTTAGTAGAAATATCTGACATTCAATGGCACCGCTCATAATGTGAGTAGCAGTGGTTTTTTTGCAATCCAATATGAGAAGCCACTGAATTTTTTTTTTCGAAATGAGGGCGTGGGTGGGCCATGCTTTAAGAAAGATTTCTCTGGGATTTCAAGGGTCGCATGCATTAACATCCCCACCCGGGAGGGAATCACAGCTTCAGGAAAGCTTCATTTCCTGAAGCTCCAGATATCAGGATTTCAGGCTGTCTACCTATCCGTAAGTACTCCCACCATTCTTTGCCATGAACCTCTTGAACGGGAGCAAGAAGCTGTACAAGCCGCGTTTTTCAGCTTTTTGTTCGATCCCCTGATCCCTTGCTGTTGGCAGCCTTTTTTATGAAGTCATTTTTCTACTTTCGAAGACAATAAAAACATTCCAAAGTAGTGCATTTATCTAACTCGACCGTGCTAATCATGTTTTCGGTAAGAACAAGTGATGTTACGAAGTTATGAAATTTGCAACGAACCACAAGTCGAAAGTTGGGGTTTATCGAAATATTCGTTATTCCAAGAACTCATTTGTTCTCTCCAGCAGTATGCTTAGCACTGTTGGATTAGATAATAGTACAACATTGGAAGGTTGTCCTTAACATTGAAGGGAAAAAATGACTTTGAACAAAAGACGTTCGGCCGCGGGGGATTATCAGGGAATCATACGAATAGCCGGAAAATGCGGCTTATACAGCTTTTTGCTCCCGTTCAAGATGTTCATAGTGAAGGATGGTGGGATTACTTACGGATAGGTAGACAGCGTGAAATCCAGATATCTAGAGCTTCAGGATATGAAGCTTTCTTCTGAAGCTGTGATCCCCTCCCCCGCGAAGATGCAATGCATGCGGCCCCCAAGTTTCAGTCAAGCCTGTAGCTTTACTGTTTTGGAAGAAGCCGTGGTGCGAGCCACATTTTCGAAAATTGTTTGTACAAACTTTCCTAATTTTTGTGTAGTGTATCATCTCGCCTTTTACGAAGAGAAAGCCGGTTGCCTCAAGTCTTATAACTCAAACAGACCAGTTGTTCCCGTTCTTGGGCTTGCGTTTGGCCTGTGTACATAATATAATTGAAGTTTCAACATTCACTTTCTCCATAGTTACCCTATCTTGGCGCAACATGTGATGGAGTGCCGTGTTTCGAATGGGGTTTGCAATGTTTTTGGGAGATGAAAAGTGATGAAAATGAGGGTTTACGCATTTACGCAAGAACTAGAAATAAATGGTACGAAGCTTTACCAAGTATTCCAACGAGGGAAAGCTGTTTGCATGTTATTATTTAGCCTCTATTCTATTTTTATATATAGTGAAAATGAATTGCTGTTGGCCTTCTTCGTACTTTGAAAAAAGTCTATCTAACGTTTTTTTTACTCACGTTTTTCCTTTACACCATTTGATCATCCTAGGGTGAGCTTTACCGTACACACGTGCACATGGGTGAACGGTCTCTTCTTTATAAAGCTAAACCTCAGTTAACTTGTTGCTCACTTTTCGATCAGTAAATGTAATGTATGGAAATAGCTCTTGGGTGGCAGGCAGGTTACCTTGTTATTCCAGACAATGGCGAGTGGACGTAATAGGCGCAGCAGGTACTCTCTATGAAGGCGAGAAGTTTTCGCTGCAGTTCCGCTTTTCTCAACAGTATCCTTTCAATTCCCCAGAGGTAGTTGAGCGAAGTGTTATATCAAAGAGTAGGATAAAACATTAGTTTAGGTTATGTTTGTTGGCGAAAATATACCTGTTCATCCGCACGTCTATTCCAACGGTCATATCTGCCTGTCAATTCTTTCGGAGGATTGGACTCCAGCCTTGAGTGTGCAAGCCGTGTGCCTTTCAATTTTGTCCATGTTATCTTCTGCTCGAGAAAAGGTGCCGAAATGACTCTAAATTCTGAATTTTTTTTGTGTTCCGGACTTCACGTTCTTACAAACACTTGCAATAATTTTCCAGAAACGACCGCCAGACAATGCGTTGTATGTACGAACGTGTAACAAAAATCCCAGTAAGACACGATGGTGGTTTCACGGTTAGTTATACTGAGCACAATTGAATCATTAGTAGTCGTTGACTGATAGATCTGTTATCGGTAGTGATATCAGCTTGAATATCGTGCGTATTACTTATAGATGATACGGTTTGACATCAACAACTTATGTCATCGCATCCTGCCAACTTCCCACCATTCTTTTCATGAAGATTTGCAACAATATCAATAATTTTGTGAGTTTTCTCAGCACTACGTCTGTTTGTTTGCAAGATCTAGTGCAAAGCCATTTATGAGAGTTAATGTAGCTTTATTTCTTCAGCTGTAGTCTCTTTAAGTAAATGTACCATTTGTTTAGGCATGTGTTGTGCGGATACTAGTACATCAGCCGTTTCTTATGACCAATAGCGAGAAATCAATGCGGTTCAGTTCGCGAACCAAGTGTATCGCTGCACTCTCGTTATCGGGACCATGCCGTCATGTGTTTTTCACGTTTGTCTCGCCATTTCTTCAGCCTATAAGTCATGTGCGGTGTCTGTGCATCAAACCGTTTCGCAGTCATTTGTAATTACCCCATTGTATTTCAAGGGCCGTATTGAGCTTGAAGCAAACCATAGCATCCGTGATTCAGCGGCTTAGCGCACCTCAGTAGATTTCTACTTGTCCAATCCAGCCGGTTATTTTCATCGTAGCTTACTGAAGATCTTGCTCATTTTGTTGACTCAGTCAATCAATTCCTGCTGCTTTTGTCCTTATCCACTCTTCTCCCACTATCTTCTATGAATATGGGTAAAAATCAATATCTTTCCATTCTCTTCTCTAGTTACATGCTGACCTTCGTTCTTTGAGCTTTGAATGAACAACAAAAAATGCTCTCGTTAGGACTAACTTTTCCAGAATGCTATGTTTATGAAACTCTGAGTGGTCTTGATTGTGATTACTTGTATTTGATCTGCGTAAATCTGTAGATATAGGTAAAATTTCAACTTCTATGTACATATTGCGCCTTTTTTGTGTTTTATGCTGTTAATTGAGTCAATGAAGTTTATACTGACATTGCACGTTTTTTTACTCACTCGGGAAATCAATTTTGATAGTTAGGGTTCGACTAGGTACATGATATGACATAACATCTAGAAAAGCTTCGCAGCTTATAAAAAACCATATGTGCTGGTTTCTTGTCAGTTCACGGTGGTCACTAATCTCGACCCAAAAGCTCCACCCAGATTCTCGACTTCCATGTCTTAGTCGTTTCGTGGTCTTCTCGTGTCGCTGATTCCGAAGATGGAGACCTCCTCGAAAACACCAATAATCCCCGTATCAGAGAATCCGCAAGGCGGTTCTCCGGAACGGTGATTGGATGAGCGCGGACGAATGGGCGGGCATTGGAGGGGCGGTTCTGACTTGGGTTCTTCATGCCTCTTCGCTTTTCCGAAGCGCTTTTCTCGCTTCTGAAGCGACATTTTACGCCGCAATTTCGGCATTGGCTTGATAGGGGGTCCTACTATCGTAAGCTTCTAAAAGCCAAAAACCCTTAACTTAAGTTGGACAGTGCTTTTAAGCCTAAGATACTGTCTTAAGAGTCAACTAGTCTGCAGTTTGGAGTTTTATGGAATCATTTTTGTTGAAGATCCCATTATTTTACCCATAAAACACGTGGCTCAGCAAAAACAAGTAATTCCATTACCTACAGGGTATTCCAAAAATGTGCATCTTGGTTGTTCGCTGACCTTCTTGCTACGATGTCTTTCGTCGATTATAAGTTAACAGTTTATAGGCTTAAATTTTCTCTTTACTCATAAGAAATTCCCATTAGGACGTGCAGCTTACCTCTAGCAACCTTGTTTCAAAAGTAAGCTGCTTCGCATCTTTTCTAGGATATGCAAAATGCAAGGCTAAGCAGATATTCCCAATTAAAAGTTAACTGCTGAAATCGATACTTTTTAAATCCAAAACTAAATTCATGTCCAAAAATAGAAGAAAGTCAGCGCTTTTGTGGTAGAGTCGTGGTAGCAAATTGTGTAGGCTGCCCACTTCGAGCGAAGCTTTCAAACATTGCGCTCAAAATGTAGATCAGTTTGCTTTCAATACTAAATTCTACTAGCTAGCAGGAAAACATGTGTAAAACTTTCTCATGGCAAAAGGTCTGCCCAACTATTACATCTCGCATGTGAATCAAAACAAAAATTAACGAAAAAATAGTAGCAGAAAGAAGACTTCTTGAAGCTGACTTTCCTTTTGCAAAACACCCTGAGTCAAAAAACTAAAACTCGCTTCAAAATAAAACTATGTCGTTTTTCAGGTGGACTTGTGTTCTGCAAAAAAAAACGGAAAGAGGGAAATTTTCCTGGCAAATGATTTTACGATTATTTTGTTTATGCATTTTAGCGCGAGACTGCAGCTCTTCACATTTCTGTATGGCTTACTGCTTTTCGAGTTCCTATAGTATCGCGGTTAACTACCGGCAATCAAGTTTTTTAGACCGAGAAATTTTTTGCGAATTTCTAAGCGTTGTAATCGTAGCTTCCTTCTCTGTGAATAGCTTATAAATGTGTGGTGAAGACTATGCATCAAAGCGCAATTTCTATGACTAGAAATCAGAGCCATATAGGTCAAGGATTCAGAGGTCACCAAATTTCTCAAAGTAAAGAACTTCCGTTCCGCGTAACATATAGCCGGGGAAGTTAGCCACACCATGAGCAATTATTTCAACAGTTCATTCCCATGTGTTTCTACCGAAAAAATACCTTATTTCTCTTATTTTCAAAGATTTTTGTGATTAATCTGTCTCCATTAGGACACTGTAAAAATCTAATGCTTGCAAATCCTTTTTTGTTTTTCTTTCCGAGTATTTAGTTGCAGTATGACATCTATAGCTATAATTGGCGAAGGTGTAATTGGTACATCAACTGCTCTTGCTATAAGAAGGATTCGGCCGGATATAGACGTGAGTAAAAGTATCGCCTCGGTTGATGCTAAGACATCACATATATGTGGGTTTTCAAGGCATTTCAGAGACAAGAGATTTTTCACCAGCAACCTTTTCAAAATTCAATGCCCGAGAATTTTATAGGCGTTAATCACAATACGTCTCGCTGCAAACTGCGACAAAATGCTTTTTTCAGGGTGGAACAAACATTACGTTGTTGTTACATAAGTCTTGTTACACTTTAACTTCTTAGGGCAATAAGTCATACACCTCATATTCTTTACAAGGCTCCAGGGTACATTCGATAGAGCAAAGTCGATCCATTGTTTGCATACGGAGTGTGAGTCCCACTGAAGGCTCATAAAGTCGCGAAAAATTCATATCTTTGTTCAAAAAAAAATCCTACGAATCTCCAACTTGCTCATAAAAAATGCACACTGCATCAGACACTCATATGTAACGTTGCTGTATTTTTTTCTCATCTAGAAATCGAGAAAACAAAAATTTTCTTGTTTTTACAAAAATGAAGCTATGCTGTTTTTATTCATGTAGCTGTACACTACGAGCCCGTGGAAGTGTAACCGTAAAGTTTCAGCTTTTCAGAATTCCCAGTTTTGAGAATTACCTGATTTAGCATTAACACCCGAAAAAAGCTAAAATTGCTATTTCTTGAAGAATAAGGCTTCTGAAAAGCTAAAAATTTACAAGTATACTTCTAAACGCTTGTAGTATACAGCTACATGAAAACAGCATAGCTCCGCTTTGTAAAAACAAAGAAAATTTTCATTTTCTCAATTTCTAGATGAGGAAAGAATACCGCAACGGTAAGTATGAGTGTCTGATTTGGTGTGCGTTCTGTATGAATAAGTTGGAGATGCAAAGAATTATTTTGAACAACAATATGAATTTTTCCCAATTTTTTGAGCCTTCAGTGCGACTCACACTCCGGATGCAAACTTACGGTGGTTCGGAGCTGCTGCAAAACTTTGCATACCATTTTGTAGAGCTTGCTTTGCTCTATCGAGTGGTACCCTGGAGCCCCGTTAAAATTATGAAGTTCACGACTTATCGTCGTAAGAAATTGAAGTGCAACAAGACTTGTGTAACCACCTAATACTTCAATGTTTGACTGCAGCACATCGAAGGCTGGGATGGTTTTCGTAATGGAAAGATGATTTCAATTCCAATCATGAAAGATTTCGAATTATTATTAGGCTGGAAAAAATGAATGTCGCTTTTTTCGGATTTTTCAGCTAAAATTAGTATTTCTCATCGAACGCTCAAATTTCATAATTGAGGTCTCGCATTTGTAGTGTACACAACTGCATATATGGGCGGAGCCCACAACTACTAGGGGCGGACTTTACCATTTTGCGTTTTTCAATTTTCCTGACTTCTAATCGCGAAAAAATATGGAAAGTTCACATGTGTCTGCTACAAGCTTGAGCGAATGAGAGACTCGTGGGATTTTTTTGGAGCGAAAATCCGATTTTTGGCGCTATGAGTTGATCTTATATTTTGGCTTTGAACTTTGCATAAACCACGATTTGAGCCAATATTCGGATGTCATTTTGTCGAGCTTGCTTTGCTCTATCGAACGATATACAAATACTTTTTTTCCGATTCGTCCTGTTGCTCTGCAGTTAAAAAAACGGCATTCTTTTCTTTCCAGCTTAATAGCTTTCTGAGTTCGGTGTATAGATTCAAATATCATGACTTATAATAAGCGGCTTAATCTGAAGTTGTGTGGAGTTTGTCCGTTACGAAATTACAGTGAGGAATGATTTACATTGCTTAAATGCATGTGAGAGTCGCAAAGCAAGTAAGGTTCATTTTTGTAATTACTTTGCGGTCTCCTCCATCAAAGAATGGTGAAGGCCAAGATCATTACGTAAGTTTACCTATACTTTTCATGATGGCCAGTGCGAACCTCTGCGAAGCAGAGGTGAAGCACTGGTAGTCTACTATATCCATTACTACCACGTACAATCTCTAGCTAGTAGATTACATAAAATTGTAGGGGGGGAGGGGAGGAGGGGAGGAGAGCACTACTGCATGTTTTTTCCATTGCTACTTTTACAATGATACAATTAAGTTTAGATCACAGTCTTCCATGACCGGCCTTTTGAGGATACATGCTCAGCTATGCCAGCTGGCCTATTCAGATTTGATAATATAGATGACAGGTGGGTACTGTGCTGAATCGACCTTCAAAAGTCAGAATAAGGAGAGGCATGATTTTCAAAATATTAGGGTAATTTCATATACGTGATTTTTGAAAAAGCTTCAGAGAAGATGCCAGGGCAACTTTTGAATGGTACGCTGATTTGTGTCGTCAAATTCCTGGCATTGTAACCGGCGTCAAACTGTTGTCAGGTCACATTCAGTCTGATTCTAAAGAAGAGTTGGATAGACAGGTAAGGTGTTGATCTTGCACTACCTAGCTCTGATATGTAACTCCATAGGTCTAGGAAGAAGCTTATGGAGACATCGTATATAATTTTCGTTTTATGAGCGACAGGGAAAGGAACAGCTTGTTTCCGGATCCATCAAAGTGAGAATTTTGATACATAAAAGAATTTCGTAAAGATGGAATCAATGGGGTGGGGGGGGGGGGGGGAGGGAGGGACAGGATCCCATGTAATGTTTAATTCAACTGGCTTGGCTTCGGGAAGGGGAGCTTTATGACCTAATTAAGGCCGCTCGCGCCCTGGCGCACCTGCGTCTCTCTCGCTCGAGTGCTCTCTGTTCATTAGCTATCCTTGGTTATGGCACGAAGCCCCTCCTTCCCGAAGCCAAGCCAGTTGAACCAAATGGTATGGCATGCATCCACGTGATCTCAAAAATAATTTGAATAATGAAAAAGCTTCAGTGGGCAATATAAAACAAGACTTTTGCTGACCATGTCATTCTCCAAAGCTAGCAACTTGTACTTTTGGTAAGCAGATGTCTTGAGAAGTTTTTGCGGAATTCCCATAAAAATGATATCTGCCCGCGGTGGTGTAGCGCCGAATAAATCATTTTCTTTCTTGATTATATCTATGGATAAATATTGTATTTGAACATGTCAGAGATTCCGATTAAAACAAAACTGAAAAGGTGCAAAAGAATTTAAAAATGACAATGATTTGTAGAAACATCAAATCAGCGCCTTTTCAAATTGGGGCGTATTTTTTTCATCTAGGTAAAGAAACCGAAAAAAACTAAAATTATCTTTTAGTGGACGTTACCAATATGAGCTATTGAAACCTAAAAACCGCTTTTTGAATTTTTCTCTCAATTTTTGATCAAGATTCTTGTTGCCATTATGCCAACAAGAATCATAATCGAATATCTTAAGAAAGCGCAAGATTTCTTCTTCTATCTTGTATCAAACTGCACAATTTCTTTTGAAGCTGGAGAATTAGGAAAATTCATAGTTTTTGTTGCAATTTTATGTATTAGGTTGTTGCATAAGTTCTGTCCGATTTTTTTTGCCTCATGTTTGAAGCAGCTGTTCTAAGAGAATCATCTCGAATGCGGTATTGTTAGTATCATTAAAAAGTGCTTTTCTTGCGCTTTCTAAAGCATATCAAATTTCAACAATTTTCTTAGTGTAAGGAGATTTCAGGCCTAAAATCTCCAAGTGGCCGAGGTACGTTCTTACCCTAGAAATACGTTCTCGCGAGAAAATCTCCAGAATGCGCCCTTCATGTCAAGTTTTTTAATTGGTTGCGGAATAAGATTGTGATAGGCTAGCATACGCATAAGTTCAGTTTCATGAAGAAAACGTCTTGCTAGTAAAATTTATTGTCAAACATCAATTTTCTGTACAGATGTTTTACATGCTATAACTTTCTGCGAATAGAAGTAATCGACGACTCCAAAGTGGGAAATGCTAGAGCAAAGCAAGGGCTAGCAGAGATCATCCACCAATTTTATTTCGGTGCTCACGTCAACTGTAAAATTTTCATAACTTGTAAATAGGCATGCACACATGCGCTGAAGCGAGGTCAAAAAGTGGCTAATTTTTTGTTCGGTCAGAAAATCTCTCGGCAGCGCAGACCCTTGGGGCTCTTTCATGGTGCAAAATAATCTAAGAAAGTTTATTTATCCATTGTTGGACAAGATGCCTATCAATTCTCATAAGGGAGCACTGCCATCATAACTTATAATAACGGGCTAAGGATGTTTACGTGACTTTGTGTGTGTGTGTGTGTGAGTGTGTCTGTTACGAAATTCGTAGAGCGTGTCCCAGCCGACCTCCTGGGCTCAAATTTTGCACAGTGCATGCTATTCGCATGAAAGTCCAACATGCAAAAGCACGAGCAGATTCGTTCAGTGGATCCCTCAGAAATTGCGCGCCAAACGGGTCCACCTGACTTCTGTACCGCAAAATTCGGTCCGTATCATTACTTTTTGCAGAGTCGCGGATGAGTTTGGTAAGCAAATGTGCAAGCGCTAGAGCTTAGCAGGAAAAGTGGTCGAAAGTTTACTACATAACGAAAACGGCGCCAGAAAGAATTGGTTGTGTAAATGGTCAATTTGCCAACGTTCTAGCTAAGCGTTTGAGAAGATTTTCACACAGAGATATAACTCACGGTTACTATTACCTCTATGGCGACTATCAAGCCATGACAGATCCGAAAACCTATTCAAATTTGCGTTTTTCTTCCTGCGAAAAGTTTCATCCACGCGAAATCACCGATCTCACGTGAAAAAACTTTCTAAATGAGTGGTTGTTTACATTCTATTCGTGGTAGTCGGCATAGCGCGGTGAGTTCCAGTGCCACGATTTTACGAGAATGAGTAAGGCACATAGATAGTAGAGCCAGTGCGAGCCTCTGCGAAGCAGAGGTGACGCACTGGTGTCAAATAAGAAAGGTTTGAAGAAAAACGCTGTAAATTTTTTGCATTATTGCTTCTTCTGCAGCTGATAGCGAAGGAATTGCTCATCACGAAGAATCTAAGATCTTAAAAAAAAGTTGACTTTGAAAGAAGTTATGACATTTTGAACTCAAAAAATTCAAATCGGACAGAACTTATGCAACAACCTAATATTAATCTGATAATTACGGCTAGGAAGGGCAAGAGCTGAATAACTTTTTTTTACTATCAGATATGCAATACATTTCTCTTCTTTTGCTGCCGAGGGAAATCGTTACGTACCTTTCCTAAAAGAGCAGTTAGTGAAAAGTGGAGTAATTTTCAAGCAAAGGAAGATTGCCAGCGTTGTGGAGGTGAGTTAAGACCAGGACCAAAAGACAACGTTTTCAAGGGTTTTTTGTAGCTTGCTGACGAAGGTTTCAATGTTGTAGTAAATTGTGCAGGACTGAATGCTGGTAAGTTGGCTGGAGATGATTCTACCGTGTATCCTATTCGAGGAGTCGTGTTTCAGGTGTTTGGAATTACATTACTGTGTTTGTAACATAATGAGATTTTATAGGTTGAAGCTCCATGGCATAAGCACTTCAACTACCGTGGTCTGGCTACTTTTACCATTCCAAAGTAAGATATCAATTTTTATTTTTTTACAAAAGTCTCAGAAAAAGGGTGGTATATCACCGCCGATAAACACTAAAGAAATTGAATTTTTGAAATTTGAAAAATTCAATTTAACGAAGTTTGCTATATTGGTCATACGTCAGTAAATAAAAATCTATGACAATCGTCCATCAAGCAAGACTCTGAAAAAAAGTCCCTGTTCTAAGTTCATAGTGTACAGTTTACATTAGATGTGTATGCACAAAATGTTTGCAGAAATCACAGTGTCGTACTCGGTACGGTAAAGGAATCGAGTCGCTTCGATACATTAATCACGGAAGAGGACAGACGCGACATTTGGCAACGCTATGAAAAGCTACATCCTCCTATGAAAGTAAGTTTTGCCATTAACCAAAGCCTATGCCCGGATTTTTGTGGATCCACCCATTCAAAGCGATAACAGTTCGTGAACACGATTTCTTACTAGCAAGGAAAGCATGTTTAGTCGAAGCAGTCTTTATGGATGGGATGTATACCGTATTTTAGGGCATAAAACACTAATTTCAAATCTGACTTCATTGCGTGCGGAACATTTGTGGACAAGGAGTTTTGAGCAATTAATGGAGCAAAAATCAAATGTGCAAGAAGAACAAAAATAGCCGTAATATTTTTGCTAGCGCCCTAATGGGACAGTGACGATCATCAAATCACCTTATTCGATAAATACTCTAAGATAAAAACCAAACTATTTACCACACTTGCCTGCTTTATTTGAGCACATGCAATTTTTTGCTCCGATACGCTCATACCTGCTCGTCCATAGATGTTGCGCAGATAGGGAGCCAAATCTGGAATTAACTTTTTATGCCCTTCAATAAGGCATACATCTAAAAGGCCACTTCGATTAAACATACTTCCCTTGTAAGAAGAAACTTTCTCGAAAACGAATTTTAGCAATACGATGATTAATTTGTTGGCAACGGACTTTTTTCTCAACAATTATGAAGCTAAAGCAAACATCCTCCTAGCACACAAAATCGACTTCGTAGAAAGTGATACAACATTCATCCACCTTTTGCTGCTTCCCAAGGCGTGAGTGGCAACAACAAAGCGACTGATTGAAAATATCACGATCCCTTTTTTTCATCCCGAAAAGGATGCTTAGACAGTTTGTAAAAATCAAAAAATCATTCGAATCATTCTCGAGCGAACGAATTAGGGAGCCAAAAAATAGCATCTCGCTTAGGCATGTCACACAAGCAATATCCCAAACTTTGTGCAAATCTGTGAAGCAAGCAATTTCAGTGAAAAAAATTGAACAAGATCTTTGGGAATTTCGCACGATTATCTATCTACCCAGGTGATGCGAGACAATCATCGCTTTCGTTACAAGATATTGGAAATCTTTAGTTCACTGAGTTGGAGGGCGTCATTATGGATTTCCATCATTTTCCGTGGGTATCACATTTCTCTAATTCGTAAGTAAAGCCATCCCTAAAATGAAGTCACCACATAGCGCAACCTTTTTCATTATAGCTCATTTTTGGTCTTTGGAGCAGCTTTTTTGATAAATTTTTGCACTCCACTTTGATCAAGCTGAATTTTTTCCCCTCCATACTCGGAATTTGCCGATAGTTTGAAACTTGCAATGGAGGCTGTGCCCATTTATACCCACGCCAAGTTAATTATTGCCAGGGCTAGGCAAGAGCTGGCCAGGGAAATTTCAAACGAGGTTCCCTTTGATTTTGGGAATTTCGCACGAAGTCCCCTTTGACCCTAAACCCAAGACGTAAAAAAAACCCTAAAAAACGAAACGTCGACTAAAAAATACGTCGCAACTTCAGTGTCTTTTCGGCCAGAAGAACGATAGCCCCTTTGGACTGAATACCTGGTGAATGAAAGTCCTTTCCAAATGTAATCTGCTCTTTTGAACATAATTTTGGAGAAGAACGAATGTTATGTGAAAGAAAGAAAGCGCCCAATGAGCTTTCCTATTATGTTACTGTAGTCGCTGTGATTTAAGGGTGCAAAAGTGCTTGGTGAATGGTGCCATTTACGGCCCGCACGCCCTAGTATCCGAGTGGAGCGTTTAGAGGGACGAACAAAAGATGGGAAGCCATACACAGTAAGTAACCACTATGTTTCATTGATTTATGCATTGCCCAACGTACATATAAGTTCAGGTTGTGCATCATTATGGTCACGGCGGTCATGGATTTACTGTTGGTTGGGGAACTTCACTCCGAGCAGCTGCACTTGTCGAGAAAGCCTTGAAAGAAAAAGCGAAAATCTAGACAATCACGATTGGAAGAATGCCGATCATTATGGCACTTATGAGTGGCATGACTTCTACCTCATGCATAGTGCATATCTTCAGTGGTATAAATACCGCCATAATTTTACGGCAAGCACAGCGTTCAATACCTCAAATATATATGTCTACTCTTATCCACCTGTTGATGTATATCCAGTTTTCAAATTTATCTTTTTCAATCAACATTACCGAATAAGGCGTTTTTAATACTTGCTTCTCTTATTTCTCTGACAAATAAACTAGATAACATTAAGAGTTCCATAATAGCCGTATGGCCTAAGGCATACCTCACACGATTTTAGTCTCTGCGCGATCTGGCACTGCTAAGACTTCATAACTGGTCCTAAACGCACTTTGCTTAAGCCAGACGTGGTGTATTTGCTATGACCTATGGAATCTACAGCGCCATGCATTTAAACCCACCATTATACTAGGGTCCGAATCGAATAGAAATTCGATCATTCGAATAAAACATTCGAATATATTCGTATTCGAAATTCGATATTCGGAGTTCTTCCATTTTCGAATAATATTCGAAACTCGAATAATTGAGAAAACGGAATTTCGAATAAAATTCGAAAACTCGAATAATCAAAAAACGGGGTTTCGAATATTATTCGAAAACTCGAATAATCAAAAAACGGGGTTTCGAATAGATTTTATTCGAATGTTTTATTCGAATGTTTATTCGAGTTCGTATTCGAATGTACGCCTTATTCAGATTATTCGACTTTGTTGCAGAGCCAACTGCTGAGTATCAAGCTCACTTCGTCCGCTTTTTTTTCGCAGAACTCGGTAATGCATCTCTTGCAACCGGCATACCTTTGAACTGTATGGAGAGTCGTATTCTTCCGACTGCTTGCTACAGTAAAAAATCATATGTGGATTTTGATTGATGTTTTTTCAATCAATGAGATTGTTCGCACTGCTATTGGCACCAAATCAGCAAAGAAGATATCAAATTCAAGCTCATGTTCTGAGTTCATACTGAATTGAAATGGCTGTTCTTCTTTCTTTGCATTGCTCATGCTTGCGGTACGCAAAGCCCACACTAGTGAGCACTTTGCTCGCATAAATCATTGCAAAACTGCCTATTCGTTACATTGGAGTTTTTTGCGAATGGTGTATATTGGGTAAAGGACATCGCAGTTGTAGTGCAGGATTAGACGGTTTAGATCGCCGTACGCGATTTGCCAGTTACGAGACGTCTTCAGATGTAATGGCAGCTTACCACAAATGTTTACCGTGTACAACATACTAAAAAGATAAATGCCCTGCATTCTGTACTTTCAGAATAGGTTTTGGACAATTTGAGTATTGCCATACCACGTCGCCACTGAAATGCCTGCAGTACATATGCCCGGGGTTGTAGGGGCATTCGTGCTCGTTTCGCGGAGGAAACCACATGCCTTCGTCCACGACTAGCTTATACCACACAAGACGAAAGTCTCCGATGAACAGGCAATGTATCGTAGCATTTGTGGAATTTAAGTACATATGTGGCCACCTTATTGCTTCAAAAGATCGCACACCTAGCGCTATGAATCCGAACAGCTCCTTAGGTGCTTACACGAAGTTGCAATGTTTCTCATTTTTAGATTTTAGCTCCAGCCAATTTTATCTTTACTCTGCTAAACGTCTTTGAAATCTAGTGGAAGTCTGACAAGTAAGGTCTGCTGTCCAACAAAGCCGCAGGATCAAAGTGTACAGATGCGGTTCTTACCCGTACGGTGGAAGAAAAGTATCCCAATCATGTAGAAAGTAGAGCAAGCCCTTTGCTTTTACATTGTTGATGCTGATAAGAAATAAATTTAATTCTGGTGTACATCAATTTCTTTCAGACCATATGAAGAAGAATCTTTTGGGCACAGTATAAAAATTCATATCGACTGCTTTTTTGGATCGTTCAATACTGGGTAAAATATGACTTTTTGCTGATGTATAGACTAGTTGCCGACCGATTTTATCAATTTTTGGAAAATCTTGAGCTACGAAGTTGGGAGTTGGTATAAGGGGGTAAGTGAGGGTGCTGCTTATGAACAAAAACTTACCTTATCGATTTTATTGATTTTTGGAAAATCTTGAGCTACGAGTTTGGGAGTTGGTACAAAGGGGTAAGTGAGGGTGCTGATTGAAACCGAAATCTATTTTATTGATTTCAGCAATTTTTGGAAAATTTTGAGCTAGGAGTTGGTATAGGGGATACTAAAGGGCTGATTATGATTGGATCGGCTCTAGCCAGATATGTCGGCAAGTTTGAGATGTGATTGCTTTAGTTATTCGATAAATCATTCGAATATTTATTCGAAATTCGACTTCCAATGTTCGAATATATTCGATATTCATTCATTCGATATTTTTGTTTTTCCGAATTTATTCGAAATTCATTCATTCGATATCTTTCATTCGATGAAAAATTATCGAATTACCCAAGTATACCCACCATGATTAAAGGCAGCGTCCGGGCAGATTTGGACATTTTCGGATACTATCATAATCTAGGGTTTGGTGGAAACCAATGTCTCGATGACGATAGTGGAGTCGTTGGAATAGTTTATTGAGAGCATTTTTAGCATTTTTTCAGTAAACCTCAAAACCTCGAAGTATAGAATTTTCTAATTTTCTGCGTACTAAACATCTGGATGTTTTTGCAAAAACTGCTAATAGGATTGAGACGAACCCGGTGTTGAACCGGGGAAGGCAACCTATAATACAATCGCGGGCTTCTTATATAGGTAATAAGGCGGAGCTGACCCGTGCACAATCAGACTGTCCAAGAAATATTGGGTTGATGCAGAAATAATGAGCGTTTTCCCATTTTTCACTTTAACTTGCTATAACTTTCTACAAAGTCTACATTTTGAAATGTGATAAAGACCATCAGATGCAGCGAACCTTTCGCAGTACAGCGCACATTGAACTATACTCATATCTCATATGGGCAGAAAAATATGGATCGAAAAACAAAAAGAGTTTTTTTCTGAAGCCTTGTTTTTTGACAGAACATAACTCCTTTCATACTTTGTTGTTACCATTTACAAGCAGCCTATCTTGTAGCCACAAGCCAGTAGTACAAATATACATGGAAATGGTTCAAAGAAAAAAGATTAGCGAAGAGGGAAAAATCGAAATTCAAAAATATCAACTTTTTTAGCATTTTTTCAGTAAACCTCAAAACCTCGAAGTATAGAATTTTCTAATTTTTTGCGTACTTAACATCTGGATGTTTTTGCAAAAACTGCTAATAGGATTCCTACTCTCACGCTTACAGAAATGAACAAAGTTTGAGCGACTGCATTTTACAAAAGAAAGTTATGGGCTCTAAAATGACCACAACCAGTACCCATGTTAAGCCGCCGATATCTCACTTTGGATAACTTGAAAAAATATGATTGATTATGCATAATGTAGACAATTTCCATTACATATAGCGGATAAATTTTTGATAAACCACCTTCATTCGCGCTCAAATTCTGGCCAGGAAAATAAATGCAACGAAAATCTAATTTTGGGTGCGATTATGTGAAGCTCTATAAATTCTTAACAGAGTGGGCTAGAAGTTCCTTTTGAACATCGTCAGATAGAGCATGAAATGAGCTTTCTAACAATGTGCTAAAACCGTTAAAAATAAAGATGTTTGATGGAGAAAAGTTGTCCCGAAAAAAGTCCTAGAAAAACGCTCATTATTTTTGCACCAACCTAATATATGCAAGAAAGAGGATGCCGCGGCCTGGCGCGGCCCCTGAAAGATAAGTGCCA
Source organism: Cylicocyclus nassatus (assembly GCA_958299035.1). Classification (NCBI taxonomy): domain Eukaryota; kingdom Metazoa; phylum Nematoda; class Chromadorea; order Rhabditida; family Strongylidae; genus Cylicocyclus; species Cylicocyclus nassatus. The sequence continues at coordinate 50,710,218 of CATQJL010000112.1, read as the reverse complement.
CTCACTAGTGAGTGACTCGGCACTTAAATATAAGCGGTTGAGGAATATAGCCTATGGGGAATACCCGTAAGCTATTAGGATTAGAGAATTGTTGAGGTTGATGTTACATAAATCATCAACACTCCGGACGAGCATGCAAAAGGGCGAAATCTGTTGAAATGTAAATTAAATACAATCAAAACCTCCTAAAAGCATTTGTACTTAGAAATTGAGATATAGCTGTGTTCATGAGTGTAAGCTAGACTGGTTGTTGAGGTTGATGATTCATAGATCATCAACACTCCGGGCGAGCAAGCAAGAAGTTAATCTGGTAGAAATACAACATGCATAGAATTGTGTAGACTCAGACATACTAATGGAACTATAGACGGAAGAGAGTCTACGGTGAACAGTTGTAGTGGTTGCTCGTTGCTGTTCCGTAGTGTGGCTTCGCCTTTCGCCGTCTTCTCTTCTTCCTCGTCGGAATTGCTCTCGTCGATTTTGAGTTGACAGGATCGTTGTCGGTGATTGTCTTCGTGATAGCCGGAGTTTCCGTGTTCAGATATTCGTGATGTGTGACCTTCGGCATGTCCTTCATCTTTATCTTGCTTGTGTCGTCGGTTGAAGTGTTCTGGCAAGAGTTCCTTTCGCACTCCTCGTGTTGGAGCCGGAACTAGAGCCTAAGGTCTCGGACAGAGTTCACGCGATTTGGTCGTTGCGATTCAATCGCTAAAGACAAGTGTAACAAATTCATTGCATGCCGATCTTCTTGTAATTCGGTTGTGATAGTTTTCCAACACGACTAATCGTGACTAACTATCACAACCGAAATACAAGAAGATCGGCAGGCAATGAACTCGTAACACTTGTCTTTAGCGATTGAATCGCGACGATCAAATCGCGTAAACTCTGTTCGAGGCCTTAGGCCTAGTTCCAGCTCCAACATGAGGAGTGCGAAAGGAACTCTTGCCAGAACGCTTCAACCGGACGACACAAGGCCTAATATGCAGCGAACTTTAACCGACCATTGTTGTCTGTCTGCTTTAGCTTCGCGATTAGCAGCAGCTGTCCGGGTCCTCTTTTTCGATAACGACTTCGCGGTCATTTGAGATGTTACTTCAGCATGCGCTCGGAAGATTCTTCTGTTGATTCCACCGGTAGCGTTTTGATTGAGAATGGTGAATGTCTTCTGTTGTGAGCCATTTGGGGTGTCATTGAGGGTGAGAAGCGAGTTTGGAGGCTTCCTGCATCGTGGATGTACAACCAAAAGTGCCAACGATCTCTGTGCTCACGTTGTTGCGGCTTATACCGGATATGAGATATCCAGAGATGGTTGGGGTCAATATGAGCCCGGAGGGAAGCTTTCGGACTATTTCGGTGTGAACAGTGACGAGGTTGAGAAGATCTTGTCCAATAATAATGAGATCGGGCAAGACGCTTTTATGACAGCGTATCTTGAACTACCTTCAAGTTCTTACTAGAAATGAAATGGACATCTGCATCTGTGAGATGTGCTGTATGTAGGTTGGCAGTCAATTTCACTTTCGTGTGCAATGATATCTTCTCGAGCTTCTTTGCCCTGTGAAGGCTATTCAAGTAATTTGTATATCATTGGAAGTGAATGTCTCTTTCAATTCTTCCATTCCTAATGCGGTGAATATCGTTTGGATAACTGGCAGCTTAAGCTCTTTACTAAGTTTTGATCTGATGAAGCTTCGCTGGGAGCCAGAGTCAATCAGTATTGTCATGGGTTGATGATCCCAGTCTGCCTCGTTGATTATCATGGCTGAAGCCGTCCGAAGTACGCTTTGGCACACGACTGGCAGTTTGCTTGAGCAGTAGACTTCTTGTCCATCTCGCCGAGTATGTGCAACGTGTGCTTCATTTGCGTCGCGATGATCGAAGTGGTTCTTGGCAGTATCTGAGAGACTTGCGAATAATGATTGGTGCTTGTAGGAAATCGAAACTGATCGAGATATCCTTCCTCCTCTTTCCATTTTGGACTTTCGGTACTTGTGTCCAGATGGCTGTTTGTTTGGATATTGCTTGGAAGAAGTGTCTTCATTGTTAGTGAGGTTGTTTCCTGCAGCGAGATGATGTCGTCTATTGCGTTTAGAATACCCGAAAATCGGATCGCCATGTACGGTCTCCTTCTGTATGACGGTTGCGCAGAAGGCTTCAGGAAATTCCGACAGAATTACTCGGCGCCAAATTCTGTCTGCGCTCATCTTCATTCCGGTTTGTTTTGAGGTGAATGATCCCCGGACTGATTGCTTCAAAAGTTTTTTTGGCAACTTTTGGGATTGTCTTTAGCTCCTTGAAGTCTTTCGATTTCATTGATGAGTCTGCCATGCTGACAGAGCGATCAAAGTGATTCTTTAAGAGTCTGCGGCTGTCTTGTATTTCCAACGACAGGTATGCAGTTCAGAGCAGCAGCAGCTTTTCCTTTGAGCGCTTGCTTCAAAAGAAGGAATTTGTCGCCATCTGATAAGTCTTCATCGCAGTGAATCAGTGATTCAAACACTGTCCAAAAACTGTTAAACTCTCTGAAGTTGCCAGAGAATGTAGGAATCTCTAGGAGCGGTTTCCGGATATTGATGTGGCGTTCACTAAGTTCCGTTGTTGAGTCTCTTTGTATCTCGCTGACTGGCTGACTCGGAATACTAGGAGCAGACGTATGCAAAAGCGCCGTTTGCTCCCTCAGTTCATGTTGTCTAAACTGTATACGGTTTTGCCATTGAACTGCCATCATCTCCAGATCTAGTGCTTCCAGCTCCAAATGCTTGTTAATTTCAATCATCAGCTTCTCTCGTTCCTTTTCTTCATTGCGTGCATTGATGTACTGGCAGTGCTGAGCTGTGTTTCTTGCAATTTCACAGCGTTTTGCAAAGAATTGAGGAGATTTGTCATTATTCCTGCCTTTTCTTTGATATATTCTTTACATTCCCCCTTTTTTTTGTTGGAAATATGAAGGGGACGTCTATGTTCTCCATTTCAGATTCGTAGGATTTTACGAGCTTGCAGGTGTTGTTTATTTTGACTTTAAAGAGTTGAAGTACGGCCATTTTGCTTATTTACACCAACTTCTAATTCTTTCGTGTCCTACAGAAAGCAGGTTGCTTTGTTGTGTCTTCAAATTGCTTAGTGTGGTTTCGCAAACTTGTAGGCGTATCTTCTGATGATCCGTCAAGTAGAGGCAGCTGGGTGCTAATCTCTGATTTGAAAACGTGCCTGGTTGGCTTGAACGCTGTGCTGACTGGTAAGGTGGCTTGGACCTTGACCAGATAAGGACTGGGTTTCAATCCTTTAAGTCAAGAGTTCCTGGTCGAACTTTGACATTTTTGGCAAAATGAGCTCCTGTGACTCAAGTTGCCTCCTTTCAAATCTCAATGTATTGATCTCCGGTCCTTGGATAGGATTCGCGAGAGATCTATGGGATTGATTGGAAATTTGCACCCACAAAAATTTGTTCCGCTATCTGGATCACTTACGAAAAGGATTCACAGAAAGTTTCAGGGTCTTATATGGTTATGTGCTGCACTCATAAAATTTATTCCACTCTCTGGATCGCTTAAGGAAAGGATACACAGAAAGTTTCACGTATTAGAGTGATTATGTGCTCCACTTGACTACGCTTTCACTTTCTGGTTCGCTTACGAAAAGGATGTACAGAAAGTTATCAAGTTGCCTGTGGTTGTGTGGTAACACTGATTCTTTCCCTCTCTCTGGTTCGCTTACGAAAAGGATGCGAGAGATTCACAGAGAGTCTTCAAGAAAAAGTTCACACGATCGACTGATTTCTCCTACACCTCTCTGGTTCACTTCGAAAAGGATGCACAGAGATTTTCAGATAGACAGTGGTATTCCTTCCGATTTCTCTTACACCTCTTTGGATCACTTCGAAAAGGATACACAAAGATTTTCAGATAGTCGGTTGGTTGTCTTCTTCCTGCCACGCGGGTCTTGCGGCCTCGATTCCTCCGGTTGCAAATGGAATACGAGGTGGTTTCACTGGTCGATGCACCAATTTGGTGGAAACCAATGTCTCGATGACGATAGTGGAGTCGTTGGAATAGTTTATTGGGATGAACCCGGTGTTGAACCGGAGGAGGCAACCTATAATACAACCGGGAGCTTCTTATATAGGTAGTAAGGCGGAGCTCACCCGTGCACAATCAGACTGTCCAGGAAATATATGCAAGAAAGATAATGCCGCGGCTTGGCGCGGCCTCTGAAAGATAGGTGCTACTCACTGGTGAGTGATTCGGCACTTAAGTATAAGGGTTGAGGAGTATATCCTATGGGGAATACCCGTAAGCTATTAGGATTAGATAATTGTTGAGGTTGATGATACATAAATCATTAACATAGGGCCTCGATCTAGAACTATCGCGCAAATCCGACTTCCAGACACCCCTGCAAATGGAGAAAGTAGGCGCAGTAAAGGCCAATGCGGGAGGACCACGCCCACTTCCTCTCACGGCCCGCCTCCTGGGACAAACTTTCCTCATCCGTTGACTTGTTTTACCTAGCAAACGTAACCAAACACATAGTGTCTATCTGTTAATGCTTGCTTTCGACAAGGATAGCATCAGGAGCACTTTCCACGGTTCTTATAAAATTGAGGGGGGGGGGGAGGAATTCACGCATTTTAAGTGCTATATTTGTAATCAGTGTCATGGAAAGGTTTGGGTAAGACAAAGAATAGAAGTCAAGATTTTGCTTGAACGCTGCCTTTGATCTATAGTCATCTGGCAATTCGCCAAATCGCGTGGATGTAGCGATTTCTTAGAATTGCGGGAAGCATGCCTTAGGCTTATGGCAGTATAGTCGGTCGCCGGGCTGCCTGTTTGTCCTCACGACTTGATGTGAGTGTTCGAGCTGACGGCGAGGGACAATGTTGTCAACGTTGTTTTATGTCCCTCTTTTCCTTTATTGAGCGAAGAGATCGGATTAGACCTGGATGACTGATTCATTACAGTATGGATCAACTTTGTTGTTTTTTCTTTTTTTTTTCTTTGTTGTCATTTTATACATCTTGCCCTGATCTGCTTTTGTTGTACTGAAGCGCGCCTTCTGGGGTACAAAACAAGTAAACAAATAAACAAATCTCAAAATGTATCAGATGTACAGGAGTTCAAAAAGGGCCATAACGGCTATTTCCAACGCTTGACGACGGCTTGTGTCGTTGCGTCGAAGTTCAGTCCACCTCCTCGCATCGAGAGCTTTCATCCAAACTTTCCATTTCTTGTATTCTTTTTTTCATCTCTGATCTGGGTGAATGAAAATAGTAAAAAGTCCTGCTTACAAATTTCTCTCATCTATGCGGAAGTTACTACTGCGTGGTCCAATCAAGTCCCAAGCGTTTCATACAAACTTTTTTGCAATCACACAGCGCAACGTATCAATTCAATTGCCCTCCTAGCACCTTCATTACTAATGTTTCGTCTGAAATTTTCAAAATTCGTGGATGCTCCTGAAACGAGTGTAGATTACGATAATTCAGATAAACTCCTCAGTTTTGACCTGCTGTGTTCAGCCTTTTTGATCTGCAAGTGGTTAAGAGAACTCTCCAAGAGAAAACTGCTGTCATCTCATGCACAGAAACACCTCAAAAACACCTCAGAACTCTTAGCAGCTTTTAATGTCTGAATTGCTTGCATTGGAAATCTTGAATTTGTCTCCGTGCCCTTAACTGTTCTTTACAAAGACTTTCCCCAAATTGGTCCCTTTCAGTATCACTGCACAGCAGGAGTGACAGATCTCTCGCATTATTATGGGATTACGGTAGCACTTTGGGGCGCTTCCCCCCAGTATTAATTACTTTATACGATCTTTTCAAAAAAATTTATAAGTGAGCAATTATTTCCAGATTTTCAGGCGAGCTGATGTCGACCACCTCAATTCTTTCACCACAACTTAAGTAGAAACGCTATTTCTGTGCAAAAAACATTTTGAAAATTGCTTATTTTTGGGAAGAGCGTTGTGTGTGTGATGTTCGTATATGACAAAGAAAGAATACTAACTTATAGTGGCCTTTTGAAAAGCAACTATATATTCGGAACCAGCTTGGAACGCCCATTTGCTATTGCTAGCTCAGCATTATTTTAGATATTGGGTTATTGTGTACGAAAGCTGCGTGCTTACCGACCAACAATTACTACCAGTCATCATTTGAAGGCGGTGTCCGGGGAAAACCTAACCCTCCTCCCCCCTACGATTAGTACCAGTCTCAAATATACGTACCAGGAGAGGGGCATTTGCGTTGGTTCGATCTTCCCTTGTCGTCGCTGAATGGAAATAGGGGACCAGGAATCGCGAAAGCGCCATCAAGCCAAGCCCAAACCCTTAATCAGCCCCGCCCACCTAGCTACTGAAAACCGTCTGGGTCTTCAGGATAGCGCTCCCGGAAATCGACTTTTTGGGGGTTTTGCACATTTTGAAATTCATAGCTGTAATCAGGGCCACAGAGAAGCGCTAGAATGACGGAATTATGGAAGGCGAAATATTGGGTGAACGCTGCGTTCAAAGGCAGTGTCCGGGTAAAAAGTCGAATTTGAGATTTTGTGCTTATCCGGCCTATTCGCTATGCTGAATCCGAAAATCCACACCGGAGAGCGCGAAAACGGCGAAAAAAGGCTCTAAAGCAGGAGAGAAATAAAGTAACGCCCTACATATCTTTTGGACCGATCATCCAGGGGTGGCGATCCTCGCAGAAGCGGCGCCAGCTGCGAAAAGAGTACAGTCAGAGGCAAGTTCGACAGCTTGTAATTTCTGAGCGCAAATCACAAAACTCGAGTGCAGCTGCAGGTCAGAAGTTAACACAGGCTTCTCAATCAGATCACCTATGATTTGGACGAAATTCTTTGAACTGCACCAAAGAATAGCCGTAGGAAGAAATTGTGAACTTTTCATGGTTGGAAAAACTTTTCTTCTTGATGTGCAGATCAAGCACGTGTTGGCATTGATAAAAATCAGAAGCCGTTTTCAAAACTAAGGCTTCCTCTACTAAACAGTATAAAAAAACTTGGTGTCAAAGTCCTACCGAGCGCCGAAAAAATGCCTTTGAAAATGAAATTCCCACAAGTGCCCGGGAACTTTCCTTACAACCTAATACTAACAAGGAAAGAATACTTGATGATCCCGGCCATTTGGTATGCGATGTATACCATAAGGTGCAACTCGAAACGCTGATTCTAAATCTGTGCACGAAATCTGCGATCATATGAAGGCAGTTATACTTTTTTCGTAAAAAATTTGCGTACTTTTAGGTAGTTAAGATCACCCAATTTGGTCTGTTTTACCGTTTGAAGCTATTGAGGAAAATCTTGGAAGGTGTACGTTTATTTATACATATCCAAATCATATTGAGCATTTAAAGAGGAAAGAAAAATTTTAATAATGATTTTCACCCTTCGCAGTGGGACAATTCATTCTTAAAAAATAATTACAACTGCATCCAGGTTCTCATTTCGCAGATATGGAAAACAGAATTCGAACCAGCAATCAAAAGGCGCATTTTTTGATACACAAACCATCATGAATGGCGGGGGCCATCAAGTATCCTTCCTTGTCGAGCAGCAGTGCTCATGCGCAAGCAAGACTTTATTTACTCTTACGAAAGAAACGCCCGTAGATTTACAATAATATGAGGTGAAACGGTAAAACTCGAGTAACTCTTCCTCTTCATTTGCATACGCACTTCTTCCGACCTCCCTGGTCTAGGCATTTTCCACCCTTACGTCTCTGAAATGTCGTTGTTATAGGTAACTTTCGAGCACTCAGATCAATCTTAAATAGCGATAAAAGTATAGATAAAACAGCCTATACCTGGAAAATACAGGATGTACTGCATACGCGATCTCGAATTGAACTAGGGAGTTTACATGTTCCTTGTGCCGTAATCTCTGCGACCACAGAGAGGAGTAAGATAGCGAAGAGTAGAAGTTTCATTTTCTAAAGAAATACAAAAAGTAGCACACGTTGTTTTTGTGGAATTCAACATAACGCTGATGGAAGGGACAAAGCTACGAAGAACAAAAAAAATTTTTTAATCCAAAAAATCCAAAACATTTGATTGCATAGACATCCTGAACTTGAGCAGATTACTTAACTGTTTCAGCATATCACATCTAAGCTTCAAAATCTTTTCGAGCGTGTTTTTCGCCTGATTTTTGTTTCTATTGCACTCAGGATGAAAATATTAGGTTGTCGCCAGAATTTTGTCCGTTTTTTGATAGGCCACCTGAGCTTATGGAACACAGACCTATGTACTAAAGCTATGACATCATTCGACCCAGATTTTTAGCCCCTTTCTGGTAGTTACATGTTTCCTCTGAGCTTATCCAGTCTTTGCGATGTTATCGCCATAAGAATACTTCAAAATTTACGCCAAATATTTTTTGCATTTTGGAAAATTATAATAGCACTTTGAACAGCACTATCTCCAATGTAGAGTAAACATTTGTCCACTTTTTGTATATTTCAGATTATTCAAATCAGGCCCACGTTCCTCATACGAAAAGCCTAAATTGCTGATTCTTCGAAACAAATAACGATTTTCCTGTGCCAATGATGTTAACAATCAGTTAAACTCACTGGAGATTTGACTTTTATGTTTTTTTGCTGTAAGTATGTATTTCGACTTTATCAGAAAAACCCCAAAAAGATATTTCTTCAGAACTCCAGACAACAGACTGGGAGAATTTAAAAACACTCTTGTAGTGCGAAATTTGCAGTGTTTGTATTAGATATATCAAATTTTCTCAAAATTTAATAAATTTGCTGAGCATTGAGCAGATGGAAATGGCGGGTGTGGAATCTTGGCAATCATCAAAAGCAGATTGTGGTAAAAAAATGTAACATTCGAAGAGAAGAGAATGCTGCATCGAATGCGCGATCAAACGCAATCAGGTACATGAGATTTCCAAGTTGTTTGAGAAAAAGGAGACAACCTAATAGAAGTGAATTAGAACATCCCTCCAACATATAAGATTATAAAGATGTGCAGAAGATGCGCGAAACGGCTGACAATGTCGAGACGGAAGGCTCAAATCAGCTGCTTATATTATCATGCTTAACCGTTAATCACGTATCAATCACGACGCAGGGGCGATCCTGATCCTTGGAGGGGGGCAAACAAGATGCAGTGGTTTGTTCCCGAACATCTGACCATACTCTACCGAGAATCTGGTTTCTGCATACATGCTTACATCTTCCACATGGCACGCTAGAAATGCAAGTGTATTCGAATCTTTTGCGCAAATAGACAGGGTGTCCCGAAAGTATGTGGCATTGCCTGATCGGCCGATCCTTAGGCACCATTCTGTAGAGCTGGCTTTTATTGGAATTCCAGTATGGAGCGAACCACCGATCTGTCTTCAATACTGTAGGATTACTGTAGAAGCTCCGAAATGCGGTACTGAATCGTTAAGGGCCACATTTCGCTTCAGAAAGAAACCAAACAAGTTGAAAATCTTGCCCTAGACTAATCAGACCCGCTGATCCTAATAAAAAGATCAATTTACTGGAATGCTTCATTCATGAGTTGTTTGAAATATGCCAAAATTGTTTTATAATTTCCTCAAACTCATTACACCATTAAAAAAATTAGAAATTTCGCAAAAAATTACAAATTAAAATCAGCATATGTGAAAAGTTTATTACAAAACTTTTAAGAGTTTTTCAAAACGGCTATTTCCAGCGTGGCACTTTATGCTGAATAATGTTCTTACCGTTCCCACAGTAACAAAGAACGACTAGTGGTTTGCTCCGTACTGCAAATACAGTTCAAATCAGCTCGAAGATCCCTTGACGTAACCAAAAGACTTCTTGGGAGTAGAGATATTAATAATCAAGTGATTTCATAAAGTCTTTTTCAACCCGGGGTAAGCGAAACATTCCAAGTGGAGCAGCGCGTCCGCATTGCTGTTGGCTCAGCGAGATAGAGTAGAATAAAGAGACGCAGACTGCAAAACGGCGCGAATCGTTGCGAAGCGGACTCTCGCCAGTCCAATTTCCGCCTAAATTGAGTTGAAACTTACTATACTTTTAGGATACCCCTGTTTTTTTTTTACTTCTACTACTTCGCCCTTGCAGAAAAGACTATACAGTTGAATCATTTCATATGGTCATGTGTGTCATTGCACACAGTCCACCTTTAGCATTCCCATCCTGGATTCGTTGGAGAAACAACCCTTCGGGTAAGTGTTTACAATGTGTTCTTAACATTTCCCTCCCTTTTGAGGCACTAATCACCTCAAATTAATGTAATCGATAATACTCGGTAAGTTTCTTGCGTTTGTGGGAATGCACATCCAGGATGGAGACGACAAAGGTGGACTGTGTGTGCAATGATACACATGACCATATGAAATGACTCGACTGTAACTCAACAAACAGAGCCCTACGTCTTAAAATTTGTGAATCTTGTCGCATGAAGTTTACTTTTATTAACAATTAAAATTAAACAATTTTTGTTTGCGAGCTCAAAGCTTTGGTAACTTAGTACATAAGACAAACTCAACTATCAGATGTAGTACATATCTGAGATATTTCTATTGTTTACGTCAATTTGGAGCTCAGTTTAAAGCCGAATTCTACAAAATAGTTTCGAAGTTAAATAGCGTGTTGTTGCACACGGCATCGCAAGAATTCTAACTTCGGCGAATGAAGCTTGGGAATAGGTTTCGACATTTTACAGCATTTGTTCCATAATTTGAAATTCGTATTTCAAATTATGTGTAGTTCTCTACTTCAAAGATCTTTTCTGATATTGAAAATATTAGGTTGGTGGATAATTTCTATTGTACTTTTCTTGTAAACTTTTGAAAAATTCAGGAACCTCTCCAGATCTTCAATTTTGCTCCATTTGGAGCACGACAGGGCGTGCAAAACAGTATGACTGATGCAGCAAAAAATAGCAGCAAGATTCACGAAAAGTTTATAAATACTCTAGCTGGCTTACCCAGCTCCGCCCCGCTCTTTCAAAAACGATAAAGGTGTTCCATTCCTATCTATGTACAATCTTTCTTTGTGCTCACTTCTACATGCAATTCCCTATTCCCGCTATGTTAGTAATCAGTATGCTCACCTACCTCCCTCACCAACCCCCAGCCACGTAGCTCAAACTTTGCGAAAAAAATCAATAAAATCGATAAAAGTAAAGACAATTCTAAAAACTGATTGCGTTATTCGGCTATCCGGGCCCCAAAATATATTTGTGATAAATCTTGCTCAAACTCGGTATATGGGGTTATTCGAGCCGCTGATGAAATATCGTAGTCATTTCGCGCGATAGCGTTATTTTTGGGTCTACGGTGGGTACACGTAAGCAGCTAAAACCATGGATTTCGCTGAAACTTTGCTTAGGGAGGCTAATTAACATGCTGATTACGAATATCGCACTTCCTTGGCATTTTGGGGCGTTTTCACTGAGTTATGATAGGTATACTGCAGAGGGGCAAAATCTCAGTTTTGGCTGAAACTCGGTCTAGAAAGACTCGACCTTTTGACCACGATTAGAACACTCTCGTTACGTTTTGAGACCTTTTCGCAGAGTTACGGTAGGTACACGGCAGCGGCTAAAAATCATGAACCTGCCTGAAACCTTGGCAGGGGGTCACCTAAAGTGCTGTTTCAAAAATATCGTGCCCAGTGCCCACGATAAAGGCAATTCGTGTGGTATAAAAGTTTCCCACTAATGCTTTCCTTATAGGACCACTGCCGCGCGCGATACACCCTTCGGCGGCTTTTGCCCAAACAAAGAACAGGTGGGGGGAGATTTGCCGCGTGCGTTACGCGTTGGGACAGGTATCGGGATGGCGCTGGGGACCGCCATGCAAAACAATCGTTTCCCCGTTTCGTGAATATCTGGGGATCTAAATTGGCCCCAAAGAAAAAAATGTCCATTCAAACCCGGCAACTCACCGTAACTTCACAATAATGCGTCATGTCAGCGAGCAAGCATCATATTCATAAGCAGCATGCTTGTAAACCGTTCCAGGTAAGGTTTTAAGCAAATCTGGAACTGCGACTCACCTACTGTACACTCACCGTACCCAAGAAGATGGCCTATCCTGCGAAATCAGCATGATATTCATTTTCAGCGCGCCAAATGACCACCCTAGACGAAGTTTAGAGCAAATCTATGTTTTCGATCCCATACCGTACAACCACCATAACTCGATGAAAAGGTCCCAATATGCAGACAGAGTATGATATTCGTAATCAGCATGTCGAATGAGCTCTCTGAACCGAACTCCAGCCAAATTCATGATTTTGACTTCCTACCGTACACCTATCGCAACTACACGGGGAGACGTCTGCGGAGAAAGTGTGATATCTGTAATCAGCGTAAGATAACCCTTACAGACGAAGTTTAAGCAAGCTTTACGACAAAAAAATTTTGGGGCCGGGATAGCGCCAAACTAGTATTGCACTCGTAATCAGCATGCTCGATTACCCCTGCGCCAACTCCCAGCCCTTAGGTAAACTCTGCAAAAAAATCGATAAAAATCGATAAAATCGATATCGATCGATGACGAAAAGTAGCCTGTGACACCTGCCCGCCTCGACGTTTATGTGTGCAAAGTTTGGCCCGGATCGGTTCAGAAATAAAATTTTCTATCCGGAACATACGTACATACAGACAGACAAACAGACATTCAGCTTTATATATTAGGTTGTCCGGAAGTTAGTGCAGGTTTTGCAAATTCTCACTTCAAAGCGTCATAACTCCTTCGAATTTGCATATTTTGAAATGAGGTAGAAACTGCTCTGATCAGTATTTCTTTGCCTATCTAAAGCATGCCCACTTATTTCTGTAGCTCCAACAAGCAATTGCTGGAAACCAGAAAGTAAGAAGATTTTTCTTTAACAAGGTCATATTTGGCAATTTGTAAACTCCTATCGGATATGAGTATTCAGCGAGAAACTTCTGCAGCTTATATTCAGACCAGTACTACATATACAGCTATGCAGAAAATTTTTAAAGGATTCCTTGCAAAAGAAAAATATGGAATCAAAATTTTCCATTCTTTCGGTATTTCAACCGCGGACGCGACTTCCGATAATTTTGGTTTTTTTATTAGCTCAACAAAAATAAAACCTGAGAGTTACCAGTTTAAATGATGTCTGACAGCGCTGGCCTCACTCTTCAAGCACGAGGAGAGATTTTCACGGTTGCTTTCTTTAAAAAAAGTTTTCTACGCCATGGATTCGCCGCGACTATTATTCATGATAAAGCCTCAATTTCTCTGCTCTCACAATAGTTTTGAGGAAGTGCTATTATTTATTTTGTAGATTTACTCAATATCTTGCTTCAGCCATATTATCATAGAAATACCCTTCTTAACAAATAAGTTCAAGCCAAAATAATGCAGAAGGTAAATTTTGTGATCTGAAGCTTCATCTTCGGATGGTTGTAGATTCTGAACAAACGAAGTTGATTGTAGATGTAGTACATATAAGAGAGAGCATGAAGAGAGGTTTCTTATAGTATGCGAAGTTTGTAGAAAGATGCACATATACAGAAGAACGATCCTTTTGAAATGCATTTGCTGAAACCTGCATTAATTTCCGGACAACCTAATATAAGATTCAAAATTGGCATTTTCTTGATTTTTTCCTCCGTGTCTAATTGCCCTATATTTTTTGGAACTAGTTGCGCACTACCTTTTCATAGCGGCACCTTGGTGCCGCTAGCATGTCAAAAACGAGAGGTCAAGAATAAATCAAAAATCCATCGAAAATCTTCATTTGTGTGCATCGTGTCAGAATTGATACGGAAAGGTTGGAAATGATTTTTGTATGCTTCTAAAAATGGGTTTCATGTTAAGAATTCGCTTCAAATTATGGACCATCCTGCCCGATTACTACATTGCCCCTCTCTTATTGACTATTTAGAGGAATGCCAGTGACAGAAATGTCCATAAAACTACTCCCATCGATGAACTGGGCCTTTTGCTCACGGACTACGGACCTGACAGTACCGCTAGGTAGAACTTTGCACCCCGCCAAGATTCCTTGAGCATAACAAAATTTGAAAGTTTCTTAGATTTTATCGAAATAAAAAAGCGTAACAGAATTTATCCGCTGACCTAATGTAAACCAACTCCTCAGTGGCGGTCCCAGGATCTCCGTCCGGGGGGGGGGGAGGGCGAAAATTTTTTCAAATGAAAGTGCGTTGCGTTAGCCACGCACTCCGAAATTTTTTTTGAGGTGCCTCTCAAAATTTTTGCGGGGCCATGACCCCTAGTCATGGCAGCCACGCCCTTCAAATAACTTTTTTACAGGGCTATTTATTATTTACAGGAATAAACAAGTCACTTGCACATTATAACTCATGCAAATGCATTTCAAAAATTTCGTGACCTCTCGGAGAGGGGGCGCACCCCTCCGCCCGCTTCCCCCTCAGTCCTCCACTGCAACTCATATATCATAAATACAAGTTCCGAGATTATATTAGGTCGTTCCGTTCGTAGAGTTTTCATTCTCGTTCTCATTTCTTTGAGAGCGGTTGATTTGCGGCAAGATGCGTATATCATGGAAAAGAGCTGATCATGCTCTTCAAAACAAACTGACCATTTTTTATGAAAAGCTAATTTGCTTTGATTCCTCACCTTCCAAAGAAGGAATTCTCAAAAGGCAAAAAGAAGCATTTTCGGCACTTGCTCTTTTTTCTTATTGAATAAGAGCGTTTTGCTCAGATTTTCTTGCCGATTATGGACGAAGGCGTTTTTTCGTCAATATGAAACAAAAAAGGGATTGGATTGCCTCAAAAACAAAGAGTTTTCAAGGTGTCACCTGAACAAGGCTTTTTGCAGGATGGGCAGGAGGTTCTGCACTGATTTTTGCTAGGTAAGAAGAAGACGGTCGTCCATACCGTATGCAACCCAACTGCATTCTAAACTAATCCCTGTTGTACAAAAAGCCTTATAAACAGGTCCAGTGAGCTTTTTTGCGCGATGAAAGTTAGCCGTCGTCATAGCTGTCTTGCAAGGCTTAACCGGGAGGTACATTGGTACTCAATGTGCACCTGAGATTTCACTCTAGCATATTCTCATCTCTTCCAGTCTATCACCTATCATATGGACGGCGTCTGTTTGATTTCGAAGGCGATCTCAGGCGCTGATTAGACGACCTTTTTTGGGACCAAACCCGCTGAGTTTTGGTAAAACGGAACCGAAAATCTGATGGCATGCTGTAGAAGGTTGTGCGCAATACCTGAACATACACTGTTGATTGAATTTTACTAAAGTTTTGTCATTTCGTTAGTCTATAAAAAGCCTACAAATTTATGAAACGACGTAATACAATACTAGCTGGCTTACCCGGCTCCGCCCGGCCCTGTCAAAATCCGTAAAGGTTCCATGTCTGCCCGGTACACCTTCACTTGTGCCCACTTCTACATGCAATTCCCTCTTCCCGCTGTGTGAGTAATCAGTATGCTCACCTACCTTCCTCACCAACCCCCCAGCCCCGTAGCTTAAACTTTGCAAAAAAAAACAATAAAATTGATAAAAGTAAGGATAATTTCAAAAACCGATGGCATTGGGTTTCCGGGCCCTAAAATCTTTTTGTGGTGGGTCTCGTTCAAACTCGGTATATGGGAGTTTATCAAGTTGCTGATGACGAATATGGTAGTCATTTCGCGTGGCAGCGGGTAAAAGTCATGAACCTGCCTGAAACATTGGCAAGGAATTAACTAAAGTGATGTTTCAAGAATATCGTGCTTGATCTGCACGATAATGGCAATTTGTGCGGTATAAAAGTTTCCCGCGACCGTAACGCTTTCCTTATAGGACCACTGCCGAGCGCGATACACCCTTCGGCGGCTTTTGCCTAAGCAAAAGCAGGGGGAGGGAGATTTGCCGCGTACGTTACACGTTGGGACAGGTTATCAGGATGGCGCTGGAGACCGCCATACAAAACAACCGTTTCCTCATTTCGTGAATATCTGGGATCTAAATCGGCCCGAAAGCAAAAAAATGTCCATTCAAACCCTGCAACTCACCATAACTTCACTAAGGCGTTTTGACAGCGAGCAAGCATCATATTCATAAGCATTATATCTGTGAACCGTTAGAGGTAAGGTATTGAGCAAATCTGGAACTTCGAACCATCTGCACCCACCGTAACCCAAGAAAATGCATATCCTGCGAAATCAGCATGCATTCGACTTTGTACCCGCACCGTGAGCGGCGGCTATCTTCGCGATCTTTTTTATCAATGGTATTGACTCGTTCTCAGGCCGACGAATCCGGCTCTTCTTTTTCTCCTGTAAATGTTGGTTAGTTGCCTAATGATTTCTCTAGTGCTGATTTAAGTCCTGAATCTAGTTTGTCCCTTGATCTATCAGTACATCTAAGCACGATGTCAAATTTCCTTGCAAATGTCCCGAACGTGCCACAGCAGGTCATGGATTCAATGCATGCACTGCAGGCCGTTCTGACTAGCTCGCATAAAATCTGTGAGGAATTTTTTCGAAGTATTGTAGTTCACGATATTCCTGAGTTTCTCTCTGATGCCCGCCCTTCAGCAAAGCAGGCCGACGTGGAAGCCAAAGTATCCGAAATTCTGGATAGCCTTGGTGTGGAAATTAAGCCAACCGCGGTCTTTAGAATGGGTAGGGTTACCCAAAAACCACGTTTGACCAAAGTCATGTTCCCGGCTAGGTCGCAATGTCTTGCTGTTCTTGGGAAGGCAAAACTTTTGAGGAATAATCCGCGGTTTTCTAGTGTCTTTATCAGACCTAGTCTCACCGCGGATTGATGCAAGAGGAACTTTGAATTGCGCAGGGAGGCACAAGAAAAAACCAGGCATTGGGATACAAGGGCTATGTGGTCTATCGGGGTGAGGTGGTCAAGATTACCGACATAAGTCGAAGGCAGAATCCACGCCAGGAAAACTGAATTCTTTGCATGGTACTCGTATGATGTAACTACATCATACATCATCTGCATCCTACTTAATGCCCGTAGCCTTGTGAACAAAATCGACTTGTTTCATCTTATTCTCGTGCTTGAAAAGCCTGACATTATCTTTGTAACTGAATCTTGGCTTACTCCAGCCATTGAATCTTCTGAATTATGTCATGGTCTTCCCTATACGATTTTCCGTAAAGATCGAATCAAACGACTGGGGGAGGTTTGTGCATTCTTATTCGTGATATTATTTTATGTGAAGATATGCCTACTCCTAGACAAATGACCGATGTTTTGCCATTGAAAATGACATTGAGTCGCAGTCTAACTGTTTCATCATTCTTGTGTATCGCCCTCTCTCCTCCACATTCAACAATGATTCCTACCTTGTTAATTTTTTGCAAAACTTCTGTAGTAGTCATTCTAACGTCGTCCTGATGGGTGACTTCAACCTTGCTATCGATTGGTCAAACAAGACTCCCTTATGTCCAACTTCTAGAAGATTCATGACTTTGTTTGATGAACTTTCGCTTGTTCAACATGTTTTTCATCCAACTAGAATGAACAATGTGTTGGATCTTGTCTTATCATCTAATCCTATTGTTCACAATGTAATTGTTAAGCCTTCTCTTTGTGGGTGTGATCATGCTAGTATTCATTTTGATCTTTCAATACCCATTGATAATTCCTGTATGGAATCCTACCTACTTGACTACATGAGCGGTGGTTACTTGGCCATCCCTTTCGCTCTGGACGTTATTGATTGGTGGACTTTACTTGATGACACTTCGATCAACGATGCATATCAACGATTTATTGATTTGATGCATGACCTGCTTTCGCGATTTGTCCCGTACAAAAAGAGAATGAGCAGATCTTGTGATTATCCTTTGCACATCAAGAACTTGATTGAACAAAGAAACCGTTTATTCTGTACTTCTCAAAACCCTCTAGCCTCTGCAGTGTATAAGCACATTACTAAAGAGTTATCCAGGCACTTAGCTAGGTATAATGCTTAAAAACAGAGGAGGCTAACAACGATAAATACTGCTTCTCTGCCCAGATATGCTCGTTCTTTTCTTAAAGAACAAACTAAGGTGCAAATATTACGGGATGATCAAGGAAACGTCATCAAGACAGATCAAGAGAAAGCTGAGCATCTAGAGCGCTACTTTGCATCGGTTTTCCGAGCTCCGTCGAATCCCACCGACAACAATGATTGTCAATATGACATCAGACCATGCCTCCTGTCTTTCTCAAATTTTACAGGTGTTTCCTTGGGAGATAGTGAGCATTTTGAGAAAGCTCAAATCCACGTTCTTGACAACTGATGGCATCCCTCAGATTGTGTTCAAAAGATGGGCCAATCAGTTGGCTACTCCTGTCTCTGTTTCTAATCAATCTCTCCTTGAGCAGTGGAGAGCTTCCAAATATATGGAAGCAAGGAAAAGTCGTACCCATACCGAAGGTCCAGAGTCCATGTAAGGTTACCGAGTTTCGGCCGATATCCATTAACTCTGTTGTTTGTAAACTTGCTGAGAAGATTGTTAGAAGAAAATTGTTGGCATTTCGAACACAAAACCATCTCATTCCACTTGTGCAGTTTGGTTTCATCGAAGGCTCTTCGACCACCCTTCAATTACTGGTCTGCAAACGTTACTGGAAGAAAGCTTTATCTCAAAATCGATTCACCGACGTACTTTATTTTGATCTGTCTAAAGCCTTTGACAGAGTAGACATTGTCCAACTTCGGTTGTTTATTAATCTTGGCATCAATAGTTGATAATCGTTTGAGCTTGCTAAGCGTCGACCAAGATATCAGCCACACTTTATTCACGGCCAACGTTTCGGCGGGATCGCCTTCGTCAGAGTCTAGAAAGTCGAAAACATAAGTGAAACATTCTCCTAGACGCCAAGATCTCAGCTCAAGACGAAAGTCAAATTGGAGAGAGGCAAAGGCAAAGGGAGATCGGGTAACCAAGACTCACCTTCGATAACGTGTGATGATGTGTTAGACCACCATATACTCACACTATACCTCCTCCCCTATTTATAGTGCTTGGGTGACCTGACCTCATATCAAAACCCACAGAAGTATTGATATGGTGCCAGCTCATTGGTGATGGCTATGCACTCTTCCTTCCGGTTCATCCTTGGATTCTTGGTGTTCATCCAGAACGCTTCCAAAGTTTTGCGCGCTAGGAGTCGGGCTCGTACGCCAATATAGTCACTCCAATACTGATCCCAGCATTTTCATGGCACGAAATGCCATGAAAATGATGCGGCGATGCAAGCGATTTACGAACTCCTCTTAGAGCATCAAAGTCCCCTAAACCTGTACGGCTTCAGTCTCAGTAGCATCATGACCCTTCTAAGCGAATGCTTAAAGTGTTCCATAATTAGGTGGTCAGGTCACTACTATAAGCAGGTTCGGGGTTTAGCGAAGGGACAGCGATTAGCGCCAACTCTAGCCATTGTTTTCATGTCTAAAGTAGAAGCGCCCGTGCTTTCGAGGGAACCATTGCTATATTGTCACTATATAGATGATTGCTTCATCATTTGTCCGACGCAAGCCGAGATGGATGTTTGTTTCAATCTTCTAAACCAGCAATACCCAAACATTAAGGTTCACACGGGAAAAGCCCAGGGAAAATTGGCTACCGTTTCTCAATGTACAAGTACGGCTGTGCGGTGGGGAATATAAAACTAGGTGGTACCGCAAACCCAGCTGCAAAAACATTTTAGTACATTATTTGTCTGCGCATCCCAGCAAGCTTAAAAAGGCGGTTGTAGGGAACATGTATCGGACAGCAGCAAAAGTGTCTTCGGGCGTGCAGGAGCGAATTTACTCTATGGAGTTAGCTTATCAAGTAGCTCAGTCTAATGGGTATGCCGGTGAGCCTATCCCAAACCCTCGCGGGTTTGTAGGACGCAGAGCCAGTTCCGGCAGCCCGGATGCGCCACTAACCAAAATTAGTTTCTGCTTGCCGTTCGTATCGGATAAGATAAGCGCGGCAGTGCGGCGATGCGTACATCTCGCGGGTTTGCAAGACGATGTCAGGGTGGTCGATACTACCCTCGAACCTAAAACGTCAATTGGTCCGAAATCGATCTTACGATCGTACATGCCTAACCCCAGCTTGTGTTTGCCCATTTGGCAAAGAGGGTGATTGCATGATCTCCGGGGTTATTTATCTCATCACATGTTTAGTGTGGTGTACGTATATCGGAGAAACAGGACGACCTCTTTGCTGCCGTGTAAGAACATCTGGATGGGTTAAATAAACTGAAAGCAGCTACGCCGTTAGGCAGCCATCGCATTTCGTGGGGGGGGGGCAGTCAGCATGAACGATAGGTTGTGCCAGCCATATGCGTTGCGTAGGTCAAATATTCTTCAGATTCTATATTTACGTTATGATGGCATCTAGGAATTTGGAAAAAACGCTGGGAGCTTAACGGGCCTTAATCTTTACTTTTCGACACCATCTTCAATCCAGTAAAGAGCATATCGCTTCAAAAAATAAGACTTTATGCGCGGTATATTGACAGCCGCAGAAATATGGAATGCTTATTTCCAGCTATCGTTCATCTTGGCACACACCCCATTTCGTGCCATGAAAATGCTGAGATCAGTATTGGAGTGACTATATTGGCGTACGAGCCCGCCTCCTAGCGCGCAAAACTTTGGAAGCGTTCTGGATGAACACCAAGAATCCAAGGATGAACCGGAAGGAAGAGTGCATAGCCATCACCAATGAACTGGCGCCATATCAATACCTCTCTGTGGGCTTTGATATGAGGTCAGGTCACCCAAGCACTAAAATAGGGAGGAGGTATAGTGTGAGTATATGGTGGTCTAACACATCATCACACGTTATCGAAGGTGAGTCTTGGTTACCCGATCTCCCTTTGCCTTTGCCTCTCTCCAATTTGACTTTCGTCTTGAGCTGAGATCTTGGCGTCTAGGAGAATGTTTCACTTATGTTTTCGACTTTCTAGGCTCTGACGAAGGCGATCCCGCCGAAACGTTGGCCGTGAATAAAGTGTGGCTGATATCTTGGTCGACGCTTAGCAAGCTCAAACGATTATCAACTAGAGTAGACATTTCCAAATTGCTTGAAAAGCTTTTCAAAGTAGGGATTCGTGGGACTGTTTTGCAATGGCTTTCATCTTATCTGTCCAATAGGACTTTTTCCGTTCGCTGTAATTCTGCCGACTCTTCCTTATAATCAGCAATTAGTGGAATGCCACAAGTGGTGTATTGTCCCCTGTACTTTTCAATATTTACACCAGTGACCTTTCTGGACTTTTAACTACTCACAGCAGAGTTAAGGTTATGGTCTATGCTGATGACATCAAAGTGTTTGCATCATATGTTGATGCTGATAGAGGTGAAGTAACACAAGCCCTAGAGACTGCCTGCAGAATATTCTGACTTGGGCCTCTCTTAACAGTATTGACGTTAACCTAACGAAAAGTGCCTGTCTGACAATCTCTAAAAGTAAGGAGAATGAACGCACCTTTGAGAAATATGAGCATTCTGGTACTTCTCTTTCTAGGCCTGGACTAATAAGAGATCTTGGGGTGCTAGTTGACCAAGAGCTTACATCAGGACCCCATATTGAGAAAATAGCACGCGCAGCCCTGCACAAACGACTCTTCCTCTTGCTACGTAACTTAAAGCATGTTGATGAGAAAGTTTACATCAGAATGTAAACTTTCTCAATATGGCTTATGTCCTCCCGCATTTAGAATATGCTAACCAAGTTTGAAGTCCATATATGAAAAAGGATATCTTGGCTTTGGATAGAATTCAGATGACTTTTACTCGTATCCTTTTCTATAGACTTATCCCTAACGACGATTACTCAGCTGCCCTCCCGTCCGAAGTAGGTTGGATCGCTTCAAGCTTCATAGCCTGCTTTACGAGAGTTGTTAAGAGTTGTTGCTGGTCTTGTACTTGCCTTCCATATAATACCTCTTGAGACTAAGCTTTTGCCTAGTGAATTCTGGATTTGAAAGCCTTGCCACGGACGTACAGGTAGGTTTAACTTTTACTGTGCTGATTCAAAAGGGTCAACAAAATTGAACAAGTTTTTTGTAACTCCTTTTTTGTCCGTACTGCACGTTGGTTGCAGAAATTGCCTGACTCTGTCATCTCTTCTGTCAACTCAAAATTGTTCAGAAGAAAGCTTTTGGAATGCGACTTTTTGAAATTGTTAGGCATTGACGAGTCTGAATACTTTTAGATGTAGAATCTCGTTCACAAGATGTGTGTTTCGTTTATTTCAATCCATCTTTTTTCCTTCTCCTTTTTTTCCAGAAAATAGTTAAATTCCGTTAGCTGCTTAACATCTTCTTTCCTGCCACGTCCTTTTCATCTGCAACATGCTTGGGAGTTTAGCTTTCTCTTTAGTTCGTAGTTGTTTTTCTCGGTTTCCTTTTTAGATTCCGCTTCTCGGCTGACTCAAGTTGTGTCGTCCAGATTTGTTGACAACGCATGATCGAGTTCCAGCTTCTTTTTTTTTGCCTGTACTGCCTTTTGTGAGAGTGGAAGATAGACGTCGTTGTGTATCGTTTGATCTTTGGTTTGATGATGTTTCAATTCAGTTCGACTGAAACATATTTGTTATGTTCTGGGTCTAATTTTTCTTTTCGTCCTGATGCATAAGACTAGCCTAAGGAGACTGCCCGATTATATTTGTTACCAAGCTTATTTTCAGTTTTCCTATTGAGTTTGTGGCTCATCCAGTATGTTCGGTTGTACAAGGGTTGCCTAGTTTGTTGCGCTAGCATTCCTTTTTCATTATATCTCCGACATACTACTTGAATATTGGTCGCTTGCTCTGGTCAGCAAGGGTGGCATGCGCAGACTCATATGAATGTACTTTATGGCAGCGCTTCTAGTAGTTAGTCCTTGTGTTCTATCATTCATTAGTGTGGACCTAGACTGGCGTATGGTCTCAAAAGCTTTCTTAATTTTCTGCGTTAAGGCTTTCTTGTCTCTGTGTTTGTGTATCTCTAACACTGATTTTCTTCAAGAATCTGTTAAATACTAACCCGACACTATGGCTCGCCTATGGCGTATTCAAATAAATAAATAAATATTCATGTTCAGCGCGCTAAATGACCACCCAAAACGAAGTTTAAAGCAAATCTATGTTTCGACCCTATACCGTATAACCACCATAACTCTATGAAAAAGTCCCAATATGCAGAGAGAGAGTATGAAATTCGTAATCAGCATGTCGAATAAGTTCTCCGGACTGAACTCCAGCCGAATTCATGATTTTAACTTCCTGCCGTATACCTATCGTAACACAAGGGGAGACGTTCTGCGGAGAAAGTGTGATATCTGTAATCAGCATGTAGATAACTCTTGTACACGAAGTTTGAGCAAGCTCTACGACAAAAAAATTTTGGGGCCCGGGTAGCCGAACAGCGCCAAACTAACATTGTAATCGTAATCAGCATGCTCGATCACCCCACTGTGCCATCTCTCAGCCCAGTAGCTCAAGCTTTGCAAAAAATCGGTAAATCGATAAAAGTAATCGATAATTCTAAAGACTAATATTGTGTTCGTAATCAGCATGCTCGATTACCCCTTGTGCCAACTCCCAGCCCCGTAGGTCGAACTTAACAAAAAATCGATAAAATCGATAAAAATAGCGGATAATTCCAAAAACTAATTTTGTACTCGTAATCAGCATGCTTGATTACCCCCCCCCCCTGTGCAGACTCCCAGCCCTGCAGGTCAAACTTTACAGTAAAATCGATAAAATCGATACAAGTAATCGATAATCCTGAAAACTAATATTGTGTTCGGGATCCCCACGCTTGATTACCCCCCTGTGCCAACTACTCCCAGCCCCGTAGGTGAACTCTGCAAAAAAATCGATAAAAATCGATAATCGATACTGATCGATAATGAAAAGTGGCCTTCGACACCCGCCCGGCCCCGAAGTGTATGCGTACAAAGTTTGGTTCGGATCGGTTCAGAAATGGAATTTTCTATTTAAATACGTACACGCATACATACAGACAGACACACAGACATACAGACAAAAATACAAACAGACATTCAGCTTTATATATAAGATTCAACAATACTTGAACTCTAAATTCAAGATCTATATGTGGATCTAAATACTTGAAATATGGACACAACAAGCAAGTATACAGTATGTACACATGAAACGTGACGCACAGAATTTCTCTGGCTAGAACCTCAATGAATTTGCCTTCGTTCATCTGATATACAAAAAATTCTGTAACAAGATCTTGTAGATTATTTTCAAGATTTTCACCACCTGCTTTACCGAAAGAATTTACTGTTCGGAGGGCGGAGTTTCGTCCCAGGTTCTCACTAGGTCTCTTTTTAGCGAATTTAGTTACTTGGGTTTGAAAGAACAGATTCTTTGCTTACAGACAGACCAGAAAACCAAAGTTTTTGGAGTCAAGAATGAGCTAGTCGGAAAGCCAAACATTGTCTATTCAGATTCGATCCGCATGAAGTTAGACGGACAAATATCCATTTTTTGGTGTACTTTATGCTATGCTTTGAAGATAGTTACCCTCCCTATATTCTTTTGTTCCATATGGTTATTTCTGACTTCACTTCTTAGTTAGGGATGTTTATAAACCGCACTCGTTATGTAGCTTAAACGCAGTTTTTCGGGATTCTGCAAAAAGTATCAGAAGCAAACTCTGAAAGACAGTGGTACTTCCCTGTGTTAAGGCGAACCTGTTGTCTCTGTTCACAATTTTCTTAACATGACTAGGCATTAATCCACGGCGAAGAGAGGAAACTGCAGTTGTGTAACATCGATTTTGAACAACGAAAAACAATGTTGGCTTTATAATTCGCTCACTATTGACCCCGCGGACCTCTTTTCTGCTTATCTAGAAGAAAAAAGTCTGCTCTTTAGAACCATTCCCTTGATTTGCCAAAAAGAGACTTAATGGATTTGGGACGAAAAATTTTTTGTGCGTGATTTGAGGTTTTTTGGAAGAGATTGGAAAGAAATTAAATACTTTTACTGAAGTCAAAGGCGAATATTTCGAAAGTGATCTGAAGGTATTATACAGAATTTTTTTGTCTGACAAGGAAATGGTCAGAAGTCGAGTCGGTCAATCCAAACGATGCATACCATTTGATGTAGGCATAGAACGCTCAAATCTGTCTTCCATATCTGCAGAACGCCTCTGTAGGCGAAGTTATGAGCAGCCTTACAGCGACAAAATCGTACACAATTGCAAATTAGGCACGTTATTGCCGTTTTAGCTCACCTCTAGGTGTAGGCCATATGAAGTGACCTAGTTGCACGTTTATCCTGCACTGAGCCGAGAATGGCTCTGTACCTCCAAGTTTGCCCTTTACACGCACGAATTCTTAGGCTGCGTTCATACTTGGGTACTCGCCGGGGCAGGCGGCCATGCAAGTTATGGGAGGGCCGGCACCGGAAAAATAGTCTGCTAATTTTTTGCGCTCCGCTTGCAGATATTTGGAAGAATTTTTGCGAAATTTTAGGCGTATGCTTGGAGAGCATTCGCGGTTTTTTTTATAGATTAGCTGCGGCGCAGTGGCCGCATTCTCGCGGACTTTCCGCGAGAATATGCAAAATTTTCGGGGACCGCACGGTCCTTTGTGGAGGACCGCGCAGCCCCCAAGTACTTTCCGCTGAGAGAAAGTACCTCAAACTTGAGTAATTAAACCATCGATGACGCCTCTTCCATGTAGAGTCTCCCTTTGCTTGACGTACGCCCGAAGCTGCGTAAATAGAGTCCGAGCGCCAGCTGAAAATTTAACCAGCGCTCGCTGAAAGAAATTATTTGACGAGCGCCTGCAGAAAAAATTCTTTGTTTCTGCCCGCTGGCAGAACATTAGACAGTAAAGGAAGTACCGCTCGCTGAAGGTTTGGCCACGCCCCAAAATTCTGCTGACCGCTTGCACAAAAGCGCGAGTATACGGACCGCGTGCCCCGGCGATTATCTGAGTATTGGTCCTCAAGCTCCGGAACAGTATGAACGCAGCCTTAGCAAAATAATGGCCATTAAGGCTTAGAATGCAAAAGGTTCTGCAGATAAAGAAGACAAATATAAAGTCTGCGTTTTATGCTGCATCTAACAATGTGCAGCTTGCTTGAATTGGCCAGTCCGATTTCTGATCATTCTCTTGTAAAATGAATACAAATCTTTTTGATTTCATTCGTCCTTGCAAAGTTATGGCATTTTTTTCTTGCGTCACAATCAACATGAACCAACCTGTAGGCTCAGATTTTCGTTGCATAAATTTTAGTGATAGGAACGGCAGAAAAGTTACACTCAGACCCTGCACTTGTTAGTAGTAGGAGGAGGAACGAAACTGCATCGATTTCGATGTTTTTCGACCAGTGGTTGCCATCTTACGAGAGCCACTTGGTACTTTTATATGGCATAAATTCTTTTTTTTTGCTAATCTGGCCGGCGGGATACTACCTTGTTCTTTCTTCTGCAATACAATACAGATTACCTACCCGCATCTAGCGGGCCAAGAGTTCACGGGTAGCAGCTCGGCAAAACTGAATATCTCGTGATCATGGTAGGTTGCCCACACACCCCAAACAGAAAACGAAGCAAGTTCAAACGCACAGCATGCTGCCGTTGCCCCTGCATGCCGCATTGCTATGAGCATTGGGGTCCCGCAGCACTCCGCGTTTTCAATCTTGATGTGAACTGTTCCAGATTCAAAACGAAGGGCATTGGGAAATGCCTGGTGTTTGCAGTTCTCGAGCTCTCTAGGGTGATTTTTGAAACCAGCCTTGCAAAGAAGATTGGGAAACCGGAAAAGCTAGAAAATAAATTTACACACGGAAACTGCTTTCAAGCGGTGGTGCGGACCACCAATGTGTGGCGGAAATTTGGAGTTGACTGCGGACAAAATCACCGAGAAAAGCCACGATGGCATGCTCAGTCATGGTGAGTCGGTAGCAAGAACAGTATAGTTGAATCCGAATATTCGAGTTCGAATAATTTATTTGAAAAATTCGACTATTCGAATATTCGAATAGTCGAATGTTTGAAAGAAACGCAATTATTTGACTGTTCGAATAGTCGAATAAACAAAAGAGACAATTATTCGAATATTCGTTCATTCGCCCGTTTGGAAAAACGGCGTATTCGAATATTCGAATATTCGATACGTTGGAGAAAACCAATATTCGAATATTCGAATATTCAACGCAATAAAAAAAGGACTTATTTGAATGTTCGAATATTCGAACCGACAGAACTTAACTTTCTACCGATCGCCTCCTCTTGTCGACTTCTGAACGACCCCTTCACTCTTCGGAGCCTCTAATATGGGGGAAGTTGTAACAACGCGTAACAGCTTCCAAAGAACGCGCTTCGTTGCGGGACCTCGCCCAAACATTAATCGATGACTTTACATTTCCTTCGCATCAGTGCATTTCCCCTGAGTTCCATTGAGCTGTTTTTCTTCGTAGCAGAGATTTATACTTCATACTTCGTGACGCTAAAGTGCTTTCATTTCATTTTTGATACTTTTTGCCTGTTGCTCAAGTTGTCGACTATTTTCCTTTGTATGAACACAGCTACCCACGTCATTGATGGTTTCTGTCGAGTTTTTGAAGTTTCTCATTTTTTTCAGAGGAATATTATGCAATCGCAGTGCGATGCGTTGGTAAGTTTGATTTTACTGAATGATCCACCACTGAATCCTTGAAAAGATTTTGCTAACATTAGTCCTTTTTGTCATTTCTACTTTTGGAGTTCAAGCACGTTACTTCTGACAGTGAATGATGTTGTTTACATCAACTCATCAAGCTAATAGAGCAAGATGGCTAATTTTGGAACGCCGAATTGTCTTTTTTTCATTTTTTTGATGCTTTTTTGCGCGAATGAATGAACTTGTCGTCTATCAATCATTGTATCGACAGCTAACAGCGTCATCAATGCCGATTTTGTTGAGTATGGGGGTTTTCAAACCTTTTTTCCAGCAGAGGAGTCCAATACGATCTCTACGAAGAGTATCAATTTCTGCATTCTGCTGAATGTTAACATGTTTGGATGAACTAACGATCAGTTCACGATACTTACAAGGTGATTTAAGCTTCAAGGAGTGCCTGAAGCGATAAATGTGGATCGAAAACTCCAGATAATCGAATCATTATATGTGTTGTGTTAGTGTCTGATCAGTTATTTCCTCGTATGATCTGCCCTCGCTGAGGCGCCTGCAGCCTCATTGCGTGGGAAATGAGTTCGTCTGTTCACTCATCTACCTCTCTTATTTTGCTGTTCTATTTCTAATAAATATTCTCTATTCCTCGTGTGCCGCCCAACGGACGAAAGTACGAAGAAGTGTCCGAATCCAAAGGACACAACAGTGGCGATCAGGATCGGAGGCTGAAGGACGAAGCTTCCTTGAAATGGAAGAAGAAACTGTTCAGAGCGGTCGAAATCTCGTGGCCAGATAGAATTGAGTAATTGATCGACATGGCGAAGATGGAGGCCCAAGAAATGTTGATCATGTTCAAGGAACTGATCAAAGAAGACCAGAAGGACCTTCGGGAGTTGATGAAGGAAGACCAGAAGAATTTTCGGGAGCTGATGAAAGAAGAAAGAAGAGCGATGACGGAGATGTTTTTGAAGCACATTGCAAGTACTGGACAAGTCAGTACATCGTCGGAAGCGCCGAACATGATGTCCGCGCTCAGCAGTCGGATCGAAAAGTTCTACTTCGACCCCGGGGCGGACATGTGCTTCAGCAAATGGTACGCCCGTTACAAGGAAGTCTTCGTCGAAGATGCGAAGCAGCTCACAGAGAGTGCCAGGGTGAGGCTGCTCTGCGAAAAGCTGGACAAGGAAAGTTTCGAAAAATATCAGAGCCATGTGCTACCGAAAGAGGTGACTGCGATTAAGTTCGAAGAAACTGTCGAAACATTGAAGCAGCTGTTGATGTGAAGATTTCGGAGTTCACTATGCGATACCAGTGCTTGAAACTGGAGAAGGCGGATTCCGAAGATTACCTCATGTATACCGGTTGAGTGAACGAACTATGCGAGAAAGCGAAGATCCACGAATTGGATAGCGATGGAATCAAATGTCTCCTATGGATTTTTGGCCTGAAGAGCCAAAAAGAAGCCGAAATCAGGCAGCGACTCATAGCCGTACTGGACAAGGAGTACAAGGCTGGACGAAAGATGTCGCTACAGGAATTGTACCTGGAGTGCGAATACTTCCTTAGTCTCAAGAAGGATAGCGAGACTGTGGCTGGTTGCACGAAGATTGTCGAAGCCACAAGCAAGGAAGAACCCAAGAAGCTGGAATGCTGGACCTGTGTAAAGCTCACTTTGCCAGGGAATGCAAAGCGAAGCTGTGGTATTGCAAGAAGTGCAAGAAGACGGGCCACAAGGAGAAGTATTGCGAACAAGTAGCGGAGAAGCACTTGTTCAAGATTCGAAACGAAGAATCCACAAAAGCAGCGACACCAGTAAGAATAGAAGTTGGACGAAACCAAAACGTCATGTGCACAGCGTAGCGAAGATTGCAAATGCGATGGTGGATGTCAATTCGACACGCTTGTATATCGAAGCAAGAGTGAATAGTCATCCAGTTAGCTTTCTGCTAGATACTGGATCAGACATCACGCTGTTGAACGAATCAGTTTGGAAAAGCATGGGTGCTCCTCGACTAGAGCAGACAAACGTGATTTTCAAGAACGCTAGTGGAGGCTCCATGGAAGTCCATGGAAAGCTATGGTGTGAGTACGAAATCAAAGGATCCAGAAGCGAAGGCTACGCATACGTGACGCCCCACAACTCACTGCTAGGATTAGAGTGGATCCAGAAAAACGAAGATATGTCCTATCACTTAAGCAGAATGGTTGCCGAAGTGAAAACAGAGCAAACCAGCGGCATCGCTACGAAGCTAAAGAAAACCTACCCAGAAGTCTGCGAAGAAGGTCTAGGACTCTGCACAAAAGAGAAAGCGCACTTGAGAGTTAACGAAAACGTTCGCCCAGTATTCAAGGCTTGCAGACACCATGCTGCGCTCGAAGCCGTCGAAAAGGAGCTTGATAGGCTGTTGGAGCTAAGCGTCATAAGTCCAGTGACACATAGTGATTGGGCAGCTCCCATCGTCTGTGTTAGGAAAGCGATTGGAAAGTTGCGAGTATGTGCTGATTTCTCAACTGGACTCAACAAAGCGCTGGAATCATATGATTACCCGTTGCCATTGCCTGAGGATATATTCGCATCCCTCAATGGAGGCACGGTGTTTTCGCAGATAGATCTGTCGGACGCCTATCTGCAGATTGAGTTGTCAGAAGAAGCGAAGAAATTAGTCCTAATAAATACGCATAGAGTCTGTATCAGTACAACAGACTGCCTTTTGGAATCAAGACAGCACCAGGGATCTTCCAACAAATCATGAACAAGATGGTGAATGGTCTGCGAGGAGTAGCAGCCCACCTAGACGACATCTTGGTTTGTGGAAGAACCGAAGAAAAACATATGGAGAACTTGCTAGCTGTTTTTGCAAGGATAGCCGAATATGGATTCAGGACTCGGTTAGAGAAGTGTTCTTTCGGCAAGCCAGAAATACGATATCTCTATCGCCGCGATCGGATACGGTATCGTTACCGCCGCGATCGGATACGGTATCATCGCATGATGTGTTTTGAGAATTTGAACTTTTTATTGTAATGTTTCTGTTATGTTAACAGCTTGGGCGGCAGTTCTTGAGATGCAAGCGGCAGCGGCCGCTCGTGTTCAAACAGTCGTTTTTCTCCTCTTCTTGTCAACATTGCTTTCAAGTTATGCCTCTCATCTGCTGTCCATTTGGAATGCGCGCCAAAAAGAACTCTGGAGACAATTTCTACGCAACACACTTTTCAACAGTTTTTCTTGTGGTCAATTGCGCTGAAAAATGCCTACGCACTTTCTTGCAAACACACTTCCTGTTTTTTGGTTGCTTAACAGTAAAGTGCGCTTGTATCATTCATTTGCGTCATATTTTGGTATTTTCTGTGCCTAATTGCCATATCACAATGCTTTATCTTTGTCATACATTTATTCGTAATTGTTGCATTCAAGTATTTTGTATGAGGATTTAATTACCCAAGTTTGAGGTAAACGTTGCGCAAAGTGGTGTTGGGTGTGTTCTTCCTGGTTGTCAGTGTAACAATACCGCGTGGCATTTGCGAGCACAAACCGATTCATGGTGCATCGTCTAACAAGAGGACAGGACCGCAGAGGTACGATTTGAATCCTCGCCATATCATAGCGCCGGATTGTAATCATTGCACATCTGATTTTTTTCTCATTTCTGATCTCAACTTTGAATTTTGCGCAATAACTCAAAAGAAAACATTTTCATCTCTTTATCTCAACCAAAAAAAAAGTTACTAAAAGGATTTTACGCTTTGCGAATTTTTGACTATGTCCGGACCAGTAGCTTTGAAATCACAAAAAGCGCTCCTCACCAGATACTGCAATAATCTGGGCAAAGTCATTTCTAAAGCGCAAAGTATTGCCGATCCAGAACACGCGGCATTTCTTGATCTAGATACGCTACAGTATGCGCAACGCATAGTTTTCGAACTGAAGGCCAGTTGCAAGATCGTCATAGAAAATTTGTCCAATTTCATACAAATGGTAGATACTGTAGCCGAAACATTATCAGAAGATCAAGAAAAAACTACTCAAGAGTATATTGAAGTAGCGCATGGACTGATCGATCAGGCACAGTGTTTAGCAATTCAGTTGGAAGCGCGAGCGGTCAGTACACGAAGCCGCGACTTACATAGCGCACCACCGGAAAACACATATGGAGTAGGGGGACAAGCAAATATGGAAAGATCGAAATTGCCTGCAATTCCCATACCCATTTTTTCCGGAAAACCGTGGGAATTCACTAATTTTTGGACTCTTTTTGAAACTAACGTACATCATCAGACGTTATCTAACTTACAAAAATTCAATTATCTTCTGAATGCGCTAAGAGGAGAGGCTCTAGAATCTATCAAGCGCTATTCCATAACTGAAGATAATTATGAACCCGCGGTAGAATTGCTAAAGAAAAAATACGGTAATGATTCACAGCTCATATCGCGCCTACAATCTAGACTCGAAAGTACTAAGGCACAAAATCAATCAATCTCGGCGCAACGACATCTTCTTGAGCAAATTATTCCTATAGTAACACAGCTGCAAGCAAAAAGCGTAAACTTGGATGGTTCGTTTATGGCGCACAAAATTCTCGCTAAATTTGCAATACGAATCCAGCGCAAAGTACTAGAAAAAAGAGTTCATGAAAGAACGAAAGAGGGTGATTGGAAAATGAAAGAAATAATCGAAGAACTTGAGGAAACTATCTCTATGGAAGAACACATCGACGAAATGTTACAGGTAAACGAAACACACTACAAAAAACCAGAAAATTACGTCACGCGCCAAAATTTCAATCGTGCAAGCAAAACGCCGTTCCCATGCATGTTTTGCGCGTCAACCGAGCACGCAGCTTTGAACTGCACAAAGTACGCAACATTATCGGAGCGGCGATCGGTTTTTCAACAAAACAACAAATGTCTTAACTGCGGCAGACAAGGGCACTTTGCCAACGTCTGTATGAAAGAGGGATGCAGGTCATGCGAGGGTAAAAAGCATCACTATACCCTTTGTCCGCAGAGGCAGAAAAGAAACGGTAATCCCTTGCTTCCAAAGCCTACAAATTTCAATAGTAACCACAGAAACCAAACAAAAGAAAAAGGCAAAAAGCCAGAGAGCAAAATACGGGCACAAGTGGTGCAAACGAATACTGAAAGTAACCAGGCTGACCTCACGAGGGAGGAAAGCAGCGAAACAGTGGTTTTTCACTGTGAAGAGCATAGAAAACAGATTTTCAACGCTCAGGTTTTATTGTTGACGGGACAAGCCCGAGTAAAAGGCGCCCAATCGGGAAAACGGAAGCAGGTGGAAGTCCTTCTAGACACGGGAGCGGATCAGTCGTTCATAAATGAAAGGCTTGCGCGGGATCTGGGACTTCAGTGCAAAGAAACAAAAACATTTACAATGTATACGTTTGGCGCGGAAACACCAACAACCACGACATGTGGAGTAACATCACTAGACCTTTGGGACCAAAAGGGGGAGAGACACAATATTCGACTATACGTGACACCAGCGCTAATGAGTCTAGGGAAAGCAGTGGTCCTTTCTCCGAAGGATGCCGAGTTTATCGCGAAGCACAAGATACTTTGTCAAAAGAACATTTCAGAGAAGATTCTGTGCCTCAGATTCTACTCGGCTGTGACCAACTGTGGGAACTTTTAGATAGTACCAACCCCCAATACACCCTACCTTCGGGGTTGAAACTCATTCCCTCTAGGCTGGGCTACTTGCTCACAGGGAAGCAAGATAAAATAAACAAAGAGACGCAAAGTGCGCATAAAGCATTTCCCACTGTAAACGCGGTAAATGTCTTTATGAATTGGGAAGAGGAACTGACAAGGTGGGACAAGTATTGGGCAATTGATTCAGCTGGGATCTGCGAATACACCGGAACAAAATGCGCAGAAAAAGAAGCGGTCAATAAGAGGGTCGAAAACTTTTTCGAGCAAACCATTGAGAGACGTAGTGACGGCTACTACGTGCGCCTACCATATAAAGATAGTCACCCGCCGCTTCCCTCCAACAAAGCGATAGCATTGAGGAGACTGGAAAGCTCTCTGGACATGCTGCAATCAAGACCAAAACTGTTAGAGAACTACGATCAAACATTCAGAGAGCAAGCGGAAAAGGGGATTATCGAAGAGATCCGAAATGACCAACCACCTGAGGGAAAAATTTTACACTACATTCCGCACCAAGCTGTCATTACCCCTCAAAAAGAGACAACAAAAATGCGCATCGTCTTTGACGCATCATCTCACTATAGACAATGCCCCTCGTTGAATGATATTCTTCATCAGGGCCCTTTGATTTTACCCGAGATATATGAGATGCTGCTAAGATTCCGCGCGAAAGCATACGTTTTCACCGCTGACGTAGAAAAGGCTTTTCTACAAGTGCGCTTAAATGAATGCGATAGAGATGCAACGCGATTTTACTGGGTTCGGAACCCTACCGCCCCGGTGGATGACGACAACATAATCACATACCGCTTTACTCGCGTACCTTTTGGTTTAAACGTCTCACCGTTTCTATTGGCAGCAACGGTGAAGTATCATTTAAAGAACATGAGCGCGCACAAATTGCTAGCAGAGGAAATAGAGGAAAACATATATGTCGACAACGTGATACTGGGAGCAGATTCAACCGAAGAAATGGAAAAGAAAGCGGAAGAAGCGCGAGATACATTCGCAGAAATTGGCATGAACCTGCGCGAATTCCTCTCAAATACGCATGCAGTGCGCGACAGAATACCCATTGAAGCTTGCGCAAAATCATCGGAACAAAAAGTTCTAGGGGTAACCTGGAAAGCGGAAAATGACGAATTGGTCATACAGTGTGTTATGTCTTCTACATCGCCAATCACAAAACGCGAGGTAGCAAGACAGATCGCGTCTGTTTATGACCCATTCGGTTGGCTAACCCCCCTAATAACGCGAGCAAAACATTTCCAACAAGAACTTTGGAAACAACGATACAGTTGGGATGAAATATTATCGGAAGAACTTTCCCAAGAATGGAATATGATCGTTAACGACGCGGACGGGTTCCAGCGTCATTTCCCTAGAAGGATGCTACCAAAACTGAAACATACCAAGCTTGCCATTTTTGCTGATGCGAGCGAGATCGCTATGGCAGCCTGCGCGTATTTATTCAAGACAGGGAATGCAACACTAATCATGGCCAAGTGTAAACTTCCCTCAATAAGATCAACAGCGACAATACCTAAAATGGAAATGAATGCGCTAACCATAGCTGCACGACTCGCGCTTTCCATCTACAAAGCGCTGCAGAAAAGTGCAAAAATCAATCAAATTTCGCAAATAGTTCTATTTTCGGATTCTCAGATTGTCCTCAATTGGGTATCGAACATGCCAAACGGTACAAACGCAGGGGTGCTCATCAATAACAGACTTAGGGAAATTCAAAAGATCGTTTTAGCACTCAAAGAGAAAGGCGCAATAACCATATTCAAATACGTAAACTCGAAGGATAATCCTGCGGACGCGGGAACCAGAGGTCTGACGAAAGTACAGCTTGAAAACCACTTCTGGTGGCATGGCCCAGAATTTTTGCGCGAACCAATAGAAACATGGGCACTTCCAACATACGAAATAGAACTGCAAGGCGACGAAACTCAGTGTTTCAAAATAACGGCAACACCTCAAGCCAAAATCCAAAATCAGCAAAGTGATCTACTAGACTTGAACAGATTTAGCTCGCTGAAAAAAGCGAAACGAGTTGCTGCGCATGTTCTAGTGTTTGTTTACAAATTAATGCGCACATTTTCATTTTCGCAAAAGAAGAAAATCATGGAAAACATCCCCGAGCTAAACTCAGTCCTCCCGGAATTGCCTTTGAATGGTACCACGATTAAAGCAGCGCGATTAGCCTTGGTCAGAAATAATCAGCAACAAATCTTGTCTGAATCTTTGCGCAAGTCCCTGAAAAACTCACTGAGACTCTTTGAAGATGACCAAAAAATCTGGCGATCTAAGGGACGGTTAGGCAACTCCCCCATAAACGAAAGCGCAAAAAATCCAATCTGTATAGGGCCGAATACGCCATTAGCAAAGCTTATAATCCACGAAGCGCATGGCAATTACCATAGAGGAATCGACCACACAATAGCTACAGTGCGCACGCGTTATTGGATCCCCAAGCTACGGCAACAAGTAAGGAAAATGGTTTCTCGGTGCGCGAATTGTAAAAGATTCAACGGTCGGCCATACGCATATCCTTACACGACTGACCTCCCAGAAAGAAGAGTATAAATAAGTCGTCCATTTCAACACGTAGGATTAGACTTTTTCGACCTACCAATTTCCAAAGAAAATAACGAGCAAAGAAAAACCTACGGTTGCATTTTTACATGCACTGTAACGCGCCTAGTACATCTGGAATTAGTGCAAAGCATGGCTATAATAGACTTCCTGAATGCGCTAAGGAGATTCATCGCAAGAAGGGGAATACCAACATCCATCACTTGTGATAAAGCGCCCACTTTCCTTTTATGCGAAGTAATCCTAAGCGCCGAAAAAGGGATATCAGACTTAAATGAGGAACTAGCGCGAACTTTCGCAGACCAGGAAATTCACTGGTATCATATCACGCCGTATGCCCCCTGGCAAGGGGGGTTCTATGAGCGCTTAATAAAGTCTGTCAAACACGCCTTGTACAAAGCACTGCGCTGTATGCCAATGCCAACCGTAGACCAACTCGCTACCTTTCTGACTGAAATAGAAGCCTGCTTAAATTCTAGACCATTGACGTATCAAAGCGCGGACTTGGAAGAATTTAGTGCACTGCGTCCTATTGATTTTCTACAAAAAGAGATAGTTCTGACCCTCCCGCAAGCGCATACGAGATCTCAAAATCAAGATCCCGATTATTTGCTTCCTCAAGAAATCCAAGCGCAGGATGTCTTTTTTATCGAATTTACGCCACCCCACAAAATTCCGAAATCTTCGAAATTTTTCGCTGTGCGCAGTGGAAAGAAGTAGTAAAGGTGGAAGTAATCGTAGAAGAGCTAAAACTGGGTAAAAGAAGCTATATAATTGCAGCCACTCCAAATATACCCATATCGCTTCCGATGTTGAAGATTACGCTCACTGTTTGCGCTGTTCCACCAATACCGTTCACAACCCAAAAATTCATCACAAACGGCATAGACACCGCCTTATGGTCAAGCGACATCGAGCCAAATTTGCGCTGTGAAAACAAAGAGAAAGCAATAGAGTTTAACTGCTCGTTTAGCGACAACTGCAGGTGCGAAGGCGCAGAAAACAAGGTCAATTGCCAATGCTTACAACCACAAATTCAAGAAGAGTTTGACAAAATACAACGCAAACTGCCGCTGAAAACTCCATTTTGGGAACTGTCACTTCGGAAAAACCAACTCACTGCGCACATTCCGCATATGGTTTCCGCAGAGTTCACAGCAAATTTTGAGAAAACTTTCGAAACAGCACTAGTGGAGATTGACAACAATATTTGCATTGTTAATGACTCTCACCTCAGCGGATGCTATAACTGCGCAAAAGGTGCAGAAGCGCGCATAGACTGCAAATCAGAAGCAACAACAATAGGAGATGTCCTTTGCCAGTGTTGTAGAGTGATATTAGGCTGGTAGTAAATGAACCCTTGTTGTATATATCTCTTGTGTTGTTTACAACAATCCTTAGAGGACTATATAAGAGCTTCCTTTTGCGGTAATATTCATTCTTCATTCTTCATTCTTCCATTTCTCCATTCCTGGTCTGTCATTGTACCAGTCGCCGATAAAGCACTGCTGTTATTCGTGTCCCGACTCCACAGAAAGATAGAAGACCACAACAACTGGCGATCAGCAAACGGATCGCGTGGAAAAAGACTACCCGAACCAACCCACCGAACAAGAATTGAAGATGACGACTACATCGACAGCATCACTGGAGCAAATGTTCCAACAGCTAATGGAACAGAACACTGCTCTCATGAAGACCAACCAGGAACTACTACAACGACTGCAACATCCTGCTACCCCACCGACATTAGCCGATTTCTCTGCACTCTCGTCACGAATACCATATTTCACCTATGATCCCGAGAGCGGCTGCACCTTTGAAAACTGGCTACTAAGATTTGAAGAAATTGTTCCTACATCAATGCCAGAGAAAGACCGCTGCTCACTCTTATCCGCGAAACTCGATAACGCCACACACGCCAAATTAAGAGGACATCTGGCACCGAAATTACCATTAGAGCTGTCATTTCAAGAACTCACAAGAATATTGACATCATTGTTTGGAGAGAAGACAACGCTATTTCGACGTCGATGGAACTGTTTGCATGTCGTTAAAGACCCCGCAGAGGATATCGAGTCCTACGCTGCCCGAATCAACAAGATGCTGGTCGACGCCAAAGCTGACGAAATGAGAGGTGACCCGTTAAAATGCCTACTTTTCGTTATGGGATTGCAATCACCGTGCGATTCGCCAATAAGAGCCAGATTACTGAGCAAACTGGATGCCGAAAACGATACATTCAAGCTGCAAGACTTGATTGCCGACTATAATGCCTACCAGTCTGTGCAGAAGGATGCTGCCCTTATCGGATCTGTACCGCCTACGCCCGCTCAAGCTCAAGCCGTCGCTCCTGTCCGTAAGAAGAAGCAACGCCGACCCCAGCCGCAACGTACCCGACGCCCATCTGATAGCAAGGATCCGCCTGGACGTTTCCGCCGTGATGACGCGTGCTATATCTGTGGAAATAAATGACACTGGGCCAACAACTGCCCGTCAAGGAACAGACCAGTCCGCCGTTCCATGAAGAAAGTTGTGAAGTTGAACGTGCTGAACTCCCACCGTCGCTACGTGAATATCAAGCTGAATAACCTGAACGTGAAGATGCAACTAGACACCGGTGCTGACGTATCGACAATCAACCGCAGGACGTGGATGGAATTAGGCTCACCAACCCTGAAGGCCGCTCCTGCCGAATTGAGAGCTGCAAATGGATCGCTGATCGAAGTGTATGGAGTTCATGAAATGCCGTTCACATGCAATGGATTTGATGGTGAGGGATTATTTTACATTACAAAAGACCTGTGTTTGCTAGGAATGGATGTGCTTCAACAGCTGCCGCCCTTCCGAGATGCTTTGTCTGCTATTTGCTGTGTCGTGGATGCCTCTTCGGTGCTGGACTACCGCCTTATGGCTGAGTTTCCAGAAGTTTTCAAAGATGAGTTAGGACATGTCAACAAGTTCAAAGCTCACCTCGTACTAAAGGATGCCACGCCCGTCTTCGTGCCCAAACGAAAGGTTCCGTTTGCCGTAGAACCACTCGTCAACGCAGAATTGGACCGCCTTGTCGCTATTGGAGTATTGTCACCTGTCGATTACTCACAGTGGGCTGCTCCTATCGTACCTGTCAAGAAGAAGAATGGAACAGTGCGCATCTGTGCCGACTATTCCACCGGATTAAATGACGCATTGGAGCTGAATCGACACCCCTTACCAACCGCTGAAGACGTTTTTACCAAACTAAATGGAGGAACAGTCTTCACCAATATCGACCTGCGTGACGCTTATCTGCAAGTAGAAATGGACGACGAAAGCAAAGAGTTGCTGACCATTAACACGTCAAGAGGGCTTTTCCGCTACAACCGCCTCCCGTTTGGTGTGAAAAGTGCTCCCGGAATCTTTCAATCGCTGATGAGCAACATCACTGCCGACATAAATGGAGCCGTTGCCTATCTGGACGATGTTGTGGTCACAGGAAGGACGCATGAAGAGCATGATGCGAACGTATTCAAGCTGTTCCAACGTCTTCAAGAGTATGGAATGCGTGTTCGCCGTGAAAAGTGCCATTTTGGTAAGTCCAGTATAGTATTTCTCGGATTCATTGTCGATGCCGAAGGAAGACGCCCCGATCCCGAAAGGATTTCTGCCATCGCCCATATGCCGCCACCCCAAGATATAAAGCAGCTCGAATCTTATCTTGGGATGATTTCATTCTATTCGTCTTTCGTGCCAAGAATGCGTTCACTTCGCGGACCACTGGACGCTTTGAAGAAGAAAGACACACCGTTTGTCTGGAGTAAGGAGTGCCAGGAAGCCTTCGCCCGCCTTCGCGATGTCCTGACCTCGGATCTTCTACTGTGCCACTACGACCCTAAGAAGCCGATCATTGTTGCCGCTGACGCAAGCAATTATGGAATCGGAGCCGTGATTTCTCACCGCTATCCGGATGGATCGGAGAAGGTCGTCTCTCACGCAAGCCGTGCCTTGACTGCCGCAGAGAAGAACTACTCACAGATTGAGAAAGAGGGATTGGCCCTAGTTTTTGCCGTCAAGAAATTTCACCGCTACCTTTATGGAAGAAGATTTACCTTGTTAACGGACCATCGCCCTCTACTCACCATCTTCGGGAGCAAGAAAGGAATACCGGCCTATACTGCTAATCGTCTTCAACGGTGGTCATTGACGCTACTGGCCTATGATTTCGACATCAGGTACTGCTCTACGACATCGTTTGGACAGGCCGATGCTCTCTCCCAATTGCTTTCCTGCCGGAGTGCGCCGGATGAAGACGTCATCATGGCTACCATAGAAGCTGATGTCTCCGCCACTTACGAGGAAACACTCGACCAGTTGCCAGTTACCGTGGAAGATGTACGTTCTGCCATGAAAAAAGATGTAGTGTTGATGGAGCTGTTCAACTGCCTACAAACAGGACGTTGGCCAAATGCACTTCCCGGAACGCCGTTGTTCAATTACAGAAGCTTGCAAAGGGAACTGTCTATTCACAACGGATGCATATTCTTCGGATCCAGGATCGTCGTTCCCGTTCTGCTAAGGAGGAAGGTTCTTCGCATGCTGCACGACGGTCACCATGGACAAACCCGGATGAAGCTGCTTGCTCGCAACTATGTCTACTGGCCTAGTGTAGAAGAGGACGTTAAGAAGACTGTGGAATGTTGCCAGAATTGCCAAGTTGCTGCCAAGAATCCCATAAAAGCTGAACTAACGCCATGGCCGATTGCCAATCGCCCGATGGAACGCCTGCATATCGACTTCGCTGGACCACTTTATGGTCACATGTATCTCATCATCGTGGACGCTTACTCCCGTTGGCCCGAAATCGTGGAAATGAAGTCGACAACATCATCAGCCACCACACGGGAACTACTAAACTTTTTCAGCATGTTTGGATTCCCAGAAACGCTTGTTTCAGACAACGGCACTCAATTCTCTTCCCAGTATTTCGAAGATTTCTGCAGGAAGTACAGTATCAAGCATATTAGGACGCCACCGTTCCACCCACAATCGAATGGACTTGCTGAACGCTTCGTTGGAACTTTCAAGAGAGGAATTATGAAACTAAAGGGAGAAGGAAACCTTTCTGAAGCCTTGTCGAAGCTATTACTCTGCTATCGGTGTACGCCCTGCCCGTCTTCGCCAGATAATCGTTCCCCGGCCGAGATGTTTCTTGGACGAACGATTAATACTCCGCTCACAAGTTTGGTCACTGACGCTCAGACTGTTAAACCAAGCTACTTCCCCGGAACGAATCCTAAGATGGAAGCTCAATACAACCGCAGACACGGAGCCAAGAAGAAACACTTCGATGTCCATGATGCTGTTTACGCTCGCGACTACCGCAATCCAGCAAAGCCTACTTGGACCCCAGGAATTGTACAATCAAGGATTGGACGCTCGCTCTACAACGTAGAAGTTGAAGGATTCATATGGAAACGCCATGCCAACCAGCTACGTCCTCGAATAGTCCCCGATGCTACCAGCACGCTATTGGGAGAGTTCAGTCTTTTGGATTTTGAGCTCCCCAGACAGTCGACTCCCGCCGTGTTCGTTGATGCTCCTGTCGCCGACGCCAGTCACACGGATATTGCGCTGCCAAATCCTGATACTGCTGCGGCCAATGCCGAACCCAGGGACGCTGATGAATCCGTCAGTCGAAGGTCTCCTCCTCCTGTTCGTCGCCGCTCGCAAAGGATCCGTCAACCACCACGCCGCCTCAAGATCGACCCATCGAAGAAACGATACAGTGATTAACTTAAGGAGGGAGATGTTGTAGAGTGATATTAGGCTGGTAGTAAATGAACCCCTGTTGTATATATCTCTTGTGTTGTTTACAACAATCCTTAGAGGACTATATAAGAGCTTCCTTTTGCGGTAATATTCATTCTTCATTCTTCATTCTTCCATTTCTCCATTCCTGGTCTGTCATTGTACCAGTCGCCGATAAAGCACTGCTGTTATTCGTGTCCCGACTCCACAGAAAGATAGAAGACTACAACAGCCAGGGAGACGCATTCGTGATACCATGCGCCCCCTCGTCACCGCATTCAACGTTGCGCTTTCATTTCAGCAGCGCTAGACAAAATCTGAACTGCACCATAAAATGCGGCACAAAATCGCAAACATTTACGATTTCAGGCATTCTGAAATACGTAGGACCGCTACATCACGTTGCCCTAACTAAACTGAAAGGAAATAGCGCAATATATAATGAAATAGCATGGCCTGATTTCGCACATATCGCAGAACTTTGATTTAGTTGGTACAAAACCGTCGTCATAGCGCTCATAGCAGTCGCGGGCGCTCTTCTAGCTACGTATCTTTGTCTGCAGACATTGGGTTGGAAAATACTCGGTTCCGTGCTGAAAGTGGTTTTTGCGCTCACATTGCTTCCTTTACGATTAGGATGCTACGCTCTGCGCATGATTGGTAAACAAAAGGCCAGAACGGGAAGAAAAACGGAACATTACATCAAAAATCTCTAACAGATAAAAGCGCCACAATTATATGTAGCAACTGTACATATAACTGAACTTTAGAAAAAACAAAAAAAATTGAAAAATAAGAAACGAAAAAAAATGTTAGGAAAAATATAATTTTCAGACCAAATGAAGAGACTCGAACAAATACAAAGTGAAGTCCGCACGATACATTGCGCTCTCCAGCACCAACAAGAGACCATGGACTACCTCTCAAAGATCCTCGAAGCAGTGCGCGACGAAATTGAAGAGGAAGAAACAGTTGCGCAGAACGAGGCGCGCAAGCTACGAAAAGCAATAAACAACTTGACAACCGCGATCGAAGCAGCGCTGAAGAATCTAAGCTTGGATGTACAGTCAAACGCCGAACTCCTTAGCGAAGAGGGGGAGGGCGCAGACGCTGCACCTGTCAAGGAGGAAACTCAGCCAGAAGACATCGGAGTGGAATCGATGGAAAAAGGAGATGACGACGCGCACATGGGTCAGCGTGAAGCCGAAACCATTCGAAACAACCAGGAATATGTCGAAGAACTTATGATAGAGATGGAGGAGGCAGCGCCGTTCGAAGAACCGCAAGTAGAGGAAGTCCAAATGGAAGAACCGAAAATGGGAGAAAATGAAGCGCACGCCGACGAACCTCCAAAGAATGAGGAAGCGATAGAAAGACCTCAAGAAGCCCGCTTGCGCAATGAGGATTTGTTATCGGCGCTACAAGTGGAGAAGAAGCAAACCCTGCAGGCGATACACGACTTGAACCTGTTGATCGACGCCCTGGAAAAGGAAAAAACTTGCGGGCCGCGTAGATACCACAAAGGCGAGATTCGTAAGGACACGGAGAGGAACATGTCATGCGCATTCTGTAGCGCTGTCGGATATCATTATTCCGACTCTTGCCCGGAGGTACCGACGGGCAGGGAAAGACGAGAACTTCTCGAAGCGAGCAACAGATGCGAAACCTGTCTCGAATACTGCGCTGGGGGAAATCGTTGTCGAAAATTTTACACCAAGTGTTTCCATTGCCGCGAGACAGGGCATCATTCCGCCCTATGCGAGCTACCCGACAGAAGTCGGGAGATTTTCGATCAAATTGAAGAAGCAGAGCGATCGAAGCAAGGAAACTTCCAGCGCCTCAAGCAAATCGACATGGAAATTCAGGAGCACCGCCAGGACCCATCTCACTAGCCCCGGGGGAGTATCGCCGCGATCGGATACGGTATCGTTATCGCCGCGATCGGATACGGTATCATCGCATGATGTGTTTTGAGAATTTGAACTTTTTATTGTAATGTTTCTGTTATGTTAACAGCTTGGGCGGCAGTTCTTGAGATGCAAGCGGCAGCGGCCGCTCGTGTTCAATCAGTCGTTTTTCTCCTCTTCTGGTCAACATTGCTTTCAAGTTATGCCTCTCATCTGCTGTCCATTTGGAATGCGCGCCAAAAAGAACTCTGGAGACAATTTCTACGCAACACATTTTTCAACAGTTTTTCTTGTGGTCAATTGCGCCGAAAAATGCCTACGCACTTTCTTGCAAACACACTTCCTGTTTTTTGGTTGCTTAACAGTAAAGTGCGCTTGTATCATTCATTTGCGTCATATTTTGGTATTTTCTGTGCCTAATTGCCATATCACAATGCTTTATCTTTGTCATACATTTATTCGTAATTGTTGCATTCAAGTATTTTGTATGAGGGTTTAATTACCCAAGTTTGAGGTAAACGTTGCGCAAAGTGGTGTTGGGTGTGTTCTTCCTGGTTGTCAGTGTAACAATACCGCGTGGCATTTGCGAGCACAAACCGATTCAATCTCGGCTTCATAGTAGATCGAAATGGCAGAAAACCGAACCTAGCGAAGATCGAAGCAATCAGAAATATGGATGAGCCGAAGAATGTTAGTCAACTGAGGGCTTTTCTTGGCATGATAGCGTACTATGCGGCGTTCATGCCAAATATCAAGGACCTTCGTGGACCATTAGATGCGATGCTGAAGAAAGATGCGAAGTGGCAATGGACACGAACACATCAAGAAGCATTCGAAAAGCTCAAGGAAGCTTTGTCAAGTGAGCTGAACCTTGCTCACTATGATCCGAGGCAGAAGATCGTAGTGGCAGCAGACGCCAGCGACTATGGAATTGGATGCGTGATATCGCACAGATATGCTGATGAATCCGAAAAGCCAATTGCGCATGCATCGCGGTCTCTTACGAAGGCAGAGAAGAATTATTCGCAAATCGAAAAGGAAGCCTTGGGAATTGTCTTCGCCGTTAAGAAATTTCACAAGTACCTATTTGGACGAAAATTCCTATTGTTGACAGACCATCAACCACTGTTAGCCATCTTCGGGGATAAGAAAGGAATCTAGTCTACTCCGCTAACAGACTCATGAGATGGGCTACAATCTTGTTAGGATATGACTTCGACATAGAGTATGTCAGGACTACGAAGTTTGGACAAGCAGATGGT
Source organism: Cylicocyclus nassatus (assembly GCA_958299035.1). Taxonomy (NCBI): domain Eukaryota; kingdom Metazoa; phylum Nematoda; class Chromadorea; order Rhabditida; family Strongylidae; genus Cylicocyclus; species Cylicocyclus nassatus. Next base: position 50,665,406 of record CATQJL010000112.1, on the reverse strand, counting down.
TTGTCAACGTTAATGAAGAAGACTCAGAACCCCGAAGAAGACGTCGTGGTAGCTGCCGTTGAGAACGACGTGAACTTCGTGTTGAAGAACTGCATAAGGAAATTGCCAGTGACGGTGTCAGATGTGCAGTCCTATACGAAGAAGGATCCAGCACTAAAAAGAGTACTGACATTTGTGAAGAAAGGAGAATGGCCAGACGTAAATGGAGAGTTGGCACATTTTCGAAATCGAAGAGACACATTGTCAGTCGTGGAGCAATGTCTGTTATCGGCCGAAAGGGTTGTGATACCCAAGGAGCTTCGAGGAAATGTTCTGAAGGAACTGCATAGTGGTCATCCAGGGATAGTAAGGATGAAGAAACTAGCTCGAAGTTACGTCTACTGGCCGAATATAGACAAAGATTGCGAAGACTTGGTACGAAGATGTACGAAATGTCAGGAGTTAGCCAAGAATCCGACGAAAGTACCATTGGAAGCGTGGCCGTCAGCGACTCGAGTGTGGCAGCGAATACACATCGACTTCGCTGGACCGATGCAAGGTATTTTCTACTTGGTCGTGGTAGATGCGTACAGCAAATGGCCGGAAATGATCGAGATGAGCAACATCTCGGCTGCGAAGACGGTGAAGGCTCTGAAAAATTTGTTTGCGAGATATGGATTACCGCAAACAATAGTGAGCGACAACGGTACTCAGTTCACGTCGGACTTGTTTAAGAAGATGTGTGACGAAGCTGGAATCACACATATAAGGACTGCTCCGTACCACCCTCAATCGAATGGACAGGCAGAGCGTTTCGTTGACACGCTGAAACGCGGGATCAAGAAACTAGAGGGGGAGGAGAGGCCAACAGAAGAGACTCTAAACTTGGTGTTACAAGCGTATAGGACAACACCAAACACGAACTTGAACGACAAGACGCCGGCGGAGTTGTTTCTAGGCAGAAACTTGCGCACAAAATTGAGTCTGTTGCTCCCGATGACAGAAGATGCAGAAGACCCACTCGCACGAAAAAGACGGAAGCGCATGAAGGATCAGTTCGACCAGAAGCATGGAGTCGTTCGGAAGGAATTCGAAGTTGGTGACTTGGTTTACTCTAAACAGTGGAAGCCACCCCACTTCCATTGGATGAAAGGAACCGTGATGAGGCGTATTGGACGTGTCAATTATGAAGTTATGGTTGGCGACGAGATGTGCAAGAAGCATGCAAATCAGCTACGGCATCGAAGCGATAGCGAACAGCTCGCTGTGCGACAACAACTTCATCAACAGTCCGAAGCCTTGAAGATACTCCTAGATGTTTTGACAGAAAACGACCCTCTGCGGAGGAATGGCAGTGTAGCTGATGAGAATCCCGAGCAAGCGATCGCGAGCGATGCGCCAGCACCCGTGGATTCAGCGACATCGACGTCGACATCAAGCCACGAGCCCTCCACGCCACCGACAACGCTTCGCAGGTCGAGCAGAACGAGAAGACCGGTACAACGGTTCCAATCTAGTTCATAGTATGTCATTGTATGTTTGTTTCATTAGTTTGCAGTTGTTTAAATGATATGCTACCTATATATGACCGATTTCTTGTTGTTCATATTTATAGTTCATGTTTTTGTCGTAGGCTAGTTCTGTTGTAACTACCCTACTGAGGGAGGTGTTGTGTTAGTGTCTGATCAGTTATTTCCTCGTATGATCTGCCCTCGCTGAGGCGCCTGCAGCCTCATTGCGCGGGAAATGAGCGCTATAAAAGGCGCTCGCTGTTAGCCATTGTCAGTTCGTCTGTTCACTCATCTACCTCTCTTATTTTGCTGTTCTATTTCTAATAAATATTCTCTATTCCTCGTGTGCCGCCCAACGGACGAAAGTACGAAGAAATGTCCGAATCCAAAGGACACAACAATATGAATGGTGCACTAGTTCCGTTATGCTTCCTTGCCAGAAGGGTGATCTTGTTTAGTGAATTGGTGCACCACGTAAGCGCAGGCATCCTGTATTACTCAAATCAGTAGTCCTCTACAAAGAAAGACTTTTATCATTCATTCTGTGATTTAGAGACCCCGCTTTGCACACATTGCCTAAACGGTTTGAACGTGATTTTTCCTCTCCAATTAGCAAATAATTCAAATCGGTCAGACTGGAGGTAAAACCTGTAAACGTAACGATCATGGTTGTTTGACAATGTGTGCAAAGCAGTTTCGAGTCTCCTGCAGTCACATACAGAATGATACTTTGCATGGTGTTGTTTGTCCCATCAGACGAGACTCACTTTTTCAGGAGGTTGATTTACTCACAGCTTCTCTTTATTTGCATTCTTCTTCAGCAAAGTTTTGCCCAAAGTGTATTTCTAAAGGCAACATCTTGATGACTTGATAGTAATAAACAACATCTATCTGAAGTAACGTGAGCGCTGCAGAAGTGAGACGCTACAGGAACGTTGACGACAGTGAAGATGACGATGAAGATTTCTCATCCGTTGAGTCTCCCGTCGAGGACACAACAACAGCATTTGAAGACAATGAGGATTTGGAAGACATAGAAGAACCCTTTGAGAGCTAAGCGTCGGTGTAATTTTTGCGTATTGTATCTTTTCTCAGGTAACTTTAGCGGTGCTTTACACTTCATCAGATTGCTATTTTACCGTTTCTACTATATGAAAGCCTTCAACTTTGCTTTTTCTTGCACTGAAGATCTATGGTATCTACATAGCTATTGCTGACTAATAAATAGCATGCTACAGTTACTGGCATCATACTTTTGCATCAAGCTTATGACTGAGTTGACAAGATAATCTAGCTATCATCCTGCCTCCGTTAAAACGCTCGTTGATTAGGTTTCTAGCATCCACAACACTTGGTTTTACTCAATCCACCATGGAAATAGCGAGACACATCTGTTGCAAAATGCTGCCACAGAAGGACAATCGGAGTGAGTTCATCAAAGACCAGATTCATTCGAATTATTCGAATAATCGAATATTCGGTCATGCCTGATTATTCGATTATTCGAATAGTCGAATATTCGGTCACGTCCAAATATTCGATTATTCGAATAGTCGAATTCTTGAAAAGTATCAATATTCGATTACTCGAGTTCGAATAATTCAAAAATCACAATTCGAATAATATTCGTTCGTTCGAATAATTTTTGAAATTGGATTATTCGAAATTCGTTCATTCGAAAAATTTTTTCGTTTAGCTCAACTATAAAGAACAGCACTTAGCTTCAGTTCCAAACAAGACTTAAAATAAACAAAACCAACAATTTAAGCGCGAATGACTTGCATATAGTAGCCTTCACTGTTTGAAGCAGTGACGATCAAAGCGAAGGTTCAGTTACAACAATGACAATGCGCTGACCCACAGGCGCAGATAAAAGAGTAGAAGATGAGTTGAGTTGAAGTTTTTGCTACATACTTACAAACTTGATCTGCATCATCGCAATTATACATTCCGTTTCGTTGGAAAACAAACGACCGAAATAGTATTGCGATTTTTGTTTTTAATGTTTTTTAATAATTTTTAATCTACGTTTCACTTTATCGGGTTTTAGTTTCTTTAATTGCAATACATGGATAACCACTTTCAGCTCTATTCCGCTTGCAACTCACTAAATAATTCCCTTCGATAGGTATGAAATTAGTGTACAAAAGTTAATACAACTTTCCTGCAAAGAAATGTGGGATTCATTGAACATTCACGGTTGCTTACCTGACTTCGAAGTTATTTACAATACGTTTATGGGTTTCCTGTCATATGTCTTAGGATAGAAAAAAGGGAAGGTGTTGTCTAAGTACTACAACAGTGCATATCATAGCGGTCAACTTCATTGCTAATTTCATATAGAAACATTCTTTTACGCATCAGTGCACAAGCTTATAATTCTTCCACTTTCCTTTTTGCATTTTTTTGCCTATTCTATAAACCCTTCCTTTTCCTTAGAATTTCAACTTCATTGCAATTCTAACCATGAACAAGCAGATTCTTCAGAAAGGCAATTAATTATCAATGCTATCTTCCCTCGTTTTGTTTGGAAGCATACTACACGCGAAGCCCGTTACAATAGGTAAGTTGTTAGTTGCTTCTGGCTGGTTATGTACGTAAGCTTCAAACTTTAATAATGTGGAGGTGATGAGATGGACACACGATATCCGAGCAAAAAGGGATATCACATTTTTTCGTACTTGCTGGACGAAATAAAGATTGGCCGCATATACAGTGACCGCCAAAAAGTTGTGGACAAGCCGCCTTCCTTTTTTCATCGCTCATTTTCGGATGGAAGCAAAGATGAAAAAATGATTGAAATGCATGAGGTGATAGAGCTCTTCAAGAGCTACAACCCTCACATTGCGTTTTCTGGAAAATGTTTATTATAAAAATTTTGAAAATGTTCCTAAAAAAAGTCCGAAAATGGCAGCGTCACAATGTCGCGGACATTAATTCTTCGAACGCGAAAAATTACTTTTAGGTCTTTACTTGGAACAAAAACAGAAGTTTTCCGAACAGGTAAGCATACTATGTTGTAGAGCTCATCAAGGACAACAATCGGGTAGTGGTTACTTCCAAAAAAACTTAAGCTTGAAGTTTATTTTACTTTTTTCCCAAAAATAACGTCTAATTCCCTTTTTGAGGCAAATTTCTTTACATGGGAACCTATTCAAGATACCAACAAAGCTAATTGGATAAAATAAATGCTTTTTGACATCTTCTATGCATCCGACGTGTGCTGTTGAGTTTATTTGCTGAAAATGGCTCTTGACAGTGAGTGCACATAACCCCACCTGCACCTCACCACTGACCTGCACCGCTTTGCAGGCTTGTAGCTCGGCCGGCACTCAATCTACGAGCCTGCTCATAGGCTCATTTGAAAGAGCGTGAGTTCCTCGACAGATGGTATGCAAATGATATGGGTTTGAGAAATCCCGAAGATTTGACGGATGGAGTGCTAAAGCGCAGCCTTAGAGGCGGAGTGAACGCTCTTATCAGCAGAACCGTCTTAGAGCTCCGAAATAGGTCTATCACAAGAAAGTTAACAGTTTTGAACTTCCAGGATAGAACTGGTGGCGAAAGGAGCTTTGCTCAACTTCAACTGAAAAATCCTCAGCCTACAACTGAAGCTGCGTTTTATCACCCCATCCGCCAGTTCTCCAATGTTTCTCAAACCCAACTCATCTGCATACCCTCGTATCGGGGAACTCCCGCTCTTTCGAATGAGCCTATGTGCAGGCTCGTAGATTGACTGCCGGCCGAGCTACAAGCCTGCAAAGCGGTGCAAGTCAGTGGTGAGGTGCAGGTGGGGTCTAATCACGGCGGGGTTTGCTCCACAAGTAAAACTTACAAATTGACGTACATAGAAAACCTTTTGTTTAGCATTTTCGCACTCTCCGAAGACCTTTTGTTTACCGAACAGGTGGACTACATAAATTTACATCAAACCTTCTACAATATACCGCATAAAGTTCGGGATAATACGTTATTGTTGCTTTGCAGAATGTCCAAATAATCTTACAAATCTTATCGATCTTATGTGCAAATAATGTAGGCCACATATAAACCTGGTATCGAACAATTTGTGCAGTCACGGTTGATGAAATTTACCTCAATGATCCTCTTTCCGAAAAGCTGTTAGAACGCAGAAAATCTGTTGGAGACGATCCGCTCCCTGAAAGGTGAGTATGGTTAGTAAAATCACACATACATATACCTTAATCTGATTATTGTGGCTATCGCATTGACAAAGTTGAAGTGGAATTTGGACGTGATATTATATTGTGTTGCCAGGAATAGAAGAAGTAACGTATAACTCATGTAGATAAAGGGCAGGCTGGTCCAAGTGAACAAAAATAGCATTGTTTACAGATTTAAGCTCCAAAAGCTTTTGCCGAAAGAGTGACACAGCAACGTATATTGAATAAGGAGTCCTCAGCCAGAGAGTGATTTTAGACTTTGCATTAGTAATAGGTTTGAAAATGAGCTCTGCAATTTTTTCTCATAACTTTTTTCTTTTTGAACATGACTACTCTTGATATTATGATGACTATCAAGTGAGCTCGACTATGACCAGATCGGACAAAGGTTGGATCTCGCTCTGGGCCAGCCAAGCCCTCTACCCTCAGGGGCCGATAAATTGGTACCAGAGTTCGAGGATAAAAGCACTGACTGGTAATCGGCTGGCTCCGGCCAGTTACTGTAATAGGCCGCGCGTATTCATTAGCCCCTTCGACTTTGAAGTAGAGTACGTTGCCCGCAGAGAGTATTGAAGACGCCGAATCCTTTATCCTTTATTCTATATGTGAGCTACGGATGAGCAATTTCAACCGAACTCTATCGTGCTAGAGAGTTACGACGACTTTCTAAACGCGAAGAAAAAAATAGTCGTTACAAGCAATATGAAGATAGGAGATAGTGCCCTTAGTCTTTTGACCTCTGGCAGCGCTTCGATTTTTTTTCAGCTCCTTGTGCATTATTCATGTTGTACACGGCTTCGTTCTCCTCAATTTCGAAAAATGTGGTTATTTCGGTGTTCTATTTTTTCTTTGTATACACCATTTTCACGCATATCACACAAGTGGAGAACGACACTCTGTGCGGCGGTTACGAGCAACTATAATGCATAAAAATTATCATAAATTGAAAAAGTTTTTTTAATGTTAAGTATGGCGTCTTGTAAACGCTCCTACATAATAAACGTTTTTTTGCTTTCATGGGGGCGGCTCGAAAGGAACGATGGGAATTTTCCGGACTCAGAATTTGAGTAGGGTTGGGATTGATGAGCGCAGTTTGATAATGCCATTGCAAAAAAGCTTGAGTTACCAGTTTTGTCTTTGAGACCTTATCCGATGCTTTCAACGTATTTTCACGCCCCATTTGCAAGCAAACTAAATCTAATCAACCAGCTCAGATAATCGCTTGGGACAGGCGGCTATGCAATTTATGGACAAGCGGGCACCGCAAAAACACTTGCTGATTTTTTGGAGTCCGCCTATAGATATTTGGAAGAATGTAGGCCAAATTTTGAACGAATGTTCGGAGAACAATCGCAGCTTTCTCGCAGCTTAGTTGCGGCGCAGTAGCCGCATTCTCGCGGACTCTCCGCGAGAATATGTAAAATTATTGAGAGCCGACCCCAGATCTGTTGTTTGTGGATTCACAAGACCATTTACTCCATTTTCGATTTTTGGTAGAATGAAACGCATGCACGCAGCAAACGAAACACTTTTTGGAGATTTAAATTTTAATTGTCATAATTAATTATCATATCCACAAAATACTAAAGTTCGATGTTCCGGAACGTCAAGTGCTTTGGGGGTTTCTATACTCAATTTTTATGTGTTTTTCTAATGCTTAGGATTCCCTCATTTAATAATTATCACAGGGGATTGATTCAAGCAATCTGAGATGACTAAAATGTAGCGGAATATACTACGATCATCTATCAGCGCTTTTTAAAACATAGAATATCTTCTTAGTTGTAAAAGATTTGAACGTCTTTGTAAGGTAACAACACAACAAATGCTGCGTATCACAGAAACAACGTAAAAGTCGCACTTAATACTTCGCTTATTACTTAGTGTACAACTGTAATAACGGAGAAAATATTCAAGACAACATGGCCAGTATTTTGTAATCAAGAGAGCGGGAGCGTTTGACTTGACTAACTTCAATATTGTAATCTCTATATTCTTACACTCCAAGACAGTGGATGAGAATGACGGATACAAATGAATTTGCACTCACAGTGCCAAATCCATCAAGAAAATCTGCGTTTTCGCTATTCATGAAAGAATCCTCCTCAATAAAGTATCTCCAATAATGAAGAACAGGCTTGGACAAGGAGTGAATTTCAAACTAACACATTCAGGTTTGACCCACGCGATAAATGGCCAAAATGCGCCAAGATAATTGGCCACATTCGAGATCAATCCAACTGCAGTGAGCTTTTATGTATGGCAGAAAAAAGCTTAAGAGCTTTTCTATAAACAATTTACTTTACAAACAAGCCGAGGTCAACATAAATTTCGAATAAAATTATTTTTATTTCAGGATCTTGCTGGGCCTTAGCAAACGCTGAAGTGATGTCAGATCTATGTATTCAATCAAATGCAAGATACACAGTAAGTGTCGTGTCCACCAATTTTTTACGTGAAGAGAAGAAGGTTTATTGGTTCCAATGATATAGAAATACAGATGATTGAATGCTTTGAAGGTAGATAATTAGGGTTTCGCACAACCGCAATACTTATCATGGAGAGAGTTTTGAGTCACATATGAATTGATAGCCTTTATCTCCTAGTTTACATAGAATCCACTTGAACTTGATTCGTTTCCTCTAGTCTGAGTGACAGTTGCTGAAACACAACGAATGGAAGCAAAAAATCGCTGAGCGAAATTTTGGTTGGCTTCTAATTTCGTTTTGGAAATCAATTTGAGTTATTATTTCACCATATACAGTGCTGGCCAAATTTATAGGTCCACTCTAAAAAATGCCATAACTCACTCTGTTGTGAATGAAATTTTCCAAAATTTGGTACAGACTTGTTTTTACCAGCCTACTATCAGTCTACAAAACGGTTCTCGTTTTCGTTTGATTATTCAAGAAAAAATTAGAATTCAAAAAAAAAGCAGGCTTGAAGGCTGGCCAAAATTATAGGTCCACCTGGAGTTTTTACTGATTGAAGCACTTCTTAGCTCCCGAATTTTTTTAGGTAGGCACACATCCAAAAACGTTAAACAGCTGCATTGGTCAAGCTGTGTCATACCTTTAAAAAGAACTGATTATCTGCTTTTTTGCCTTGAAGATGCACTCACATGTATTTCGCTCCACAAACCTGCGTTGAGTAAGAAATTCTGCAGTTTCTCAGCTGGATCGGAAGGGACGGAATTTCATCTATCTTCTGGATGCTTTTCGACGTGAGCATTGAGGAAAAAATCCGACTTTTTGCTGCTGAAGCAAATCTCTCGGCGGTCATAAGCCACACCTCTTGTTCGATATGATCATAACTTTTGTCTCAATTTGTTTTTGAAGGGAACACGGTTGGAATCAGGTTTTAAGCTCTTACTAATGTTTTATCAATCGTTAGGCAACCACTTCTTCGTATCCTTTCTTGTAAGGAACAAACAGTCCCTAATTTATGTAGCAGAGAGTAATTAGTACTTAGATGCACGACTATTTCCTCTAGTAAAACAACATTTGCTTGTGGGTCTACCGCAATTTTTAGCGCAACGATTTATTCTACTTACCAACTTTCATGAGGAAATCACATATCAGTTCTTGTCATAACGTTTGCTGCGTTATAGTTTCTACCTAGCCTCCTGCAACCCTAGACTGCCAAGTACAAACTTAACGGCAGTTTGATAGGAGCTTTGGTTTATAAAAGTTTCTGTCGATGGCCTTGAGATTTTTAGATGTTTTCGCAGTAATAACTAAACATGACTGTACCCAAGCTTTTTAACAATCACTCAAGGTATTCCTTGCCATTAATAAGTTCAAAAGTGTAGACCTCTTTTGAAAAGAATCGGTAAAGTTGCTGGCATTCTTTCTTCAATAACTCATTCAGATACACATCTCCGACACCGATTTACTCGCATGCTATGGATCACAATGCGGTCATGGGTAGGATGATATATGAATTTTGCAGACTATACCATTGCAAAGATATCTAACTTAGATGCGAGGGTGGATGGGCCTCTCGAGCCTGGACTTACTTTACATCATCGGGTCTTTGCACCGGAGGGCCATATGGTGACAAGGTTTACAAAGTAGAAAGGGATTTGTAACGCCTCAAAAAAAGTATAAAATATAGAATAGCTGCAAACCATACGCCTTTTATCCATGTGGCACACATGCAAACCAAAATATTATGGCCCATACAAATCCGACACTTGGAAAACACCAACTTGCCGTAGTAGATGTCAGTTCAGATATCGCAAGAATTATAATGAAGACAAGTTTTGGGGTAAATATTCTATTTACCGTAACATTTCTGAATTTGTGCGTGTCTACTACTCGATAGAGCGACAGACAGTTGATATTTTCAGGAAGAAATAGCTATTATGTCCTTGGAAACGAGACTGATATCAGAAGGGAAATATATGATAATGGATCAGTGATCGCAACTTTCCAAGTTTACTCCGATTTTTCTTACTATACAAAAGGAGTTTATATCGTATGCCTTTGCAAGTATTCTTAGAATTTTCTTTATCTCATATGTCAAAATGTTCGTTTCAAGCAAAAATCTGGATCTAAACGAGGAGCGCACGCAGTGAAAATTGTTGGATGGGGAGTAGATAAGACAAGCGGCACAATTCCTTACTGGTTGGTCGCAAATTCGTGGAATACTGACTGGGGAGAAAACGGTGTGTATACACAATCTACTTACACCATAAGAACTTGAGTGTTGCGAGAAGTTATTGACAAAAAAATTTAGGTTTCTTCCGCATAATACGTGGAACAGATGAGTGTGGAATTGAGTCAAATATAGTCGGCGGACACCTCATTATTTATAATGCTCACTAAGATTTGTTTTGATAAATTTGTCAGTAATTGAATCCACACTATTTCAATAAACGTGAAGCTTGCGCTTAAAACTTCTCTGCCTTAGTTTAATAATTAGGCTGGGTTCGTAATGATCCGTAAGTCTGGAATAGTTTCAGCACAGCGCTCGTTATGCTTTAACTATTCCATCTTAGCTTTGATGCATGCAAAACCTTCTGTGACAATATTTGTGACTTGCAAGACTTTTATGTATTGACATGTCTTTGACTTCCTAGTTTAGTTCCATTGATTTGAATTAAGGCATTGTCTAGGTACCCTTGCAACTCGAATACGGCTCAATAGGCGTGACTTCGCAACCGCCCACCAAGCTACTTCTCCTTGACGTGTTTGAAGGAAGTGTCCAAGCAAAAAGTCGATTTTGCAATTTTGTGCTTACCCGGCTTATTTGCTATGCTGAATCCGAAAAGCCACACCGGAGTGCGCGAAAATGGCAAAAAAGGCTTTAACGCAGGAGGAAAATTAGCAGGGGGGGGGGTCTTCTTCACTGTGGATTCACGTTTCCAACTTCCGGAGCGATCTTCTCGGTTCCGATTTATTTCAAGTCACGCGTTTGCACTTGACCGGTGGCGATGTCAAGGTGGCTAGCGGAATCGAGAAGATCGCATCTGAAGCTGGAAACGTGAATCCACAGTAAGGAAGACCCCTCCCACCTGCTGCTCAGACAGTCGATGGGATACCTCCGGAGCAGAAGTGGCAGGGTCGCGGGCTCTTCCCAGCGGAGGATTGCCACTCACGCTCCGGAGCCCTCCCATTTTGTGCTCCGGAGACCTCCCATTTTGTGCTCCGAAGCCCTCCCATTTTGTGCTCGGAAGTCTGCAGCAGCATACTGTAACTAGCCCTAATTAAGCTCCAAACCCCATTATGTCTCTAAACCCCACCCAAATTAGCTCTAGACCAGAGTCGAGCAAACGGTGTGGCATACGATTGCCGAATACGACTCCTCCACCCCGGGTAGGAATTCAGCGCGATTCTCAGCCCCGTCTATCCCCTCCCTCTCACCCCTAGCGTTTGTAGATAGAAGATAGAAGAATGAAGAGACAAGACATTTATTTCAAATTGACTGCAAACAATTTACTGCAAATTGCAAATGCCCTTCACTTCGGTGTCAAAAATGCTTATCCTTAGACTCCTCATCGCTCCCTCACGTTCTGCGAGTACTCTTCTGCACTCTTCTTCTTGAATCTACTCCTTCTTGGATTCGAGCACCGCTGAAGTTATTCAGACCGAAGAGTGGCGCTCCCACTATCATAACATTCTAGAAACTTTCTTTCAGATATATCTAACCACAAAAATCTTAATCTACCCTCATGATCTTGCAAATCTTTTCGGCATGGATCATTCACCGGGAACCATCGAAAACTGTGAAATTCTGAGAGAATAACTACACGTCACACAAGAAAATTGGTTAGCAACAACGAAATTGGCGTGTGGAAAATTGGCTGCGGAACATTCTAATCTACTGCAGTTTTCGTATGCTGCCCCTTTAGAAATCACTAATGCCCCCCCCCGACCAGTATAGACAAAGTCCAAGTTTCGGATTCGCTTGGATGCTGCCTTCAAGCTGAAGGCAATTTATCGAACTTTTCCTAAGCCTTACCTCATGCTGGTCCCATTATCACAAAGCGGTTGCCGTGGTATGTCGACATCAGGATCACATCTCAGGAAAAGCAATCTTTGTAAACGGGATCACGGAGCGTGTAGTCTGAAATACCCACTGAAAGCAACCCAACAGAAATTCACAGTTCCTCTACCTTCGCATACTGTAGGAAAAGCTCAGGATATGAAATTGAAGAAGTTGGACGATCTGCGTCGGCGCCATTTTTATACTCGGCAAAGCAGGCGGAGTAACAAAAAACCGAATCAAAAAGAATAATCACAACCCACCTGATTTAACGTGAAATTGTCTTGACGTTAAATAATACCAAGAAAATTTGAAAATCTACCTACAATCTACAGCCATAGACATGCACACGAAGGTGTCCCTACAATATAATGAGCCGGACACCAAAAGCATGGTTTAGGTGCATCCGCACGAAAACCTAAAAGCTGAAATCTGAAAAAAGAAAAACTCAGAACATTATGACCGCCAAAACGCCGAAGAGCAACACGAAAATGAAAAGGAATGATGAAGAACGCGGAAAAACGACAGCAAATCGAAAACGAGAGCCGAATACCAAAAGTTATTGAGTGCATCTGCACGAAAATCCGAAACATGAACCTGAAAACGAGGAACTTAAAAAAACAACATAAACGCTTACGCGCCGACTAGCAACACGAAAAACCAAAAAAATGAAAACGAGCGCGAAAGAACGACAAAAAAAGAGTAATTCGAAAGCGACGATAGCTTATTTTCGAAAATGCTAAGCTACGTATCACAGCAAATTGGCTGCGTACCTATTGTGCTCCGGAGGTGTCCCAAATCTGGCGTACCTCCGGAGCGCAAATCTCTGCTCCGGGGCTCCTCCAAATCTGGCGCACCTCCGGAGCAGAGATTTGCGCGTCCCAGAGAGGGGTCCCATTCGCCTGCTTGTGACGTCTCCGTGGCGTTACAGAAGGGACCGCCCCATCGCCCCGCTCTTAATGGTTAATTGGGGTTCTTCGGAGCTCTGCTAGATTTCGACTGCCCTCCGGAGCTATGGCATCGACTGTCTGAGTGATCACTCTGCTGCGTTAGAGTCCTTTTTCGCTGTTTTTGCAGTCTCCATTGTGGATTTTCGGATTCAGCATAGCGAAAACGTCCGGATAAGCACAAAATCTTATAATCGACTTTTTGCTCGGGCACTCTTTTGACGTGGCGAAAACAATGGAAACGCAGTTGTGCCAATGTATATTGTCACTGTATCCGCTGTAATCAGTCAGATCTCACGTTGCGTTGACGGAAAAAAGGTTAGAGTTGTCGTCCCTGTTTCCAAAATCTGTAAAAGCTTTTTGAACTTTTCACACTTTTCGAACCCTATATCTGATTCAGGGCCACACAAAGGTTCCAGAATGACAAAAACATTGAAGGCGATAATAACCCAGACATTGCCTCTAAAGTTGGACGGAGTTTTGTGATTAATGTCAGGAAATAACAAAAAGAAAGTTGCTTCACAAGTTGCAAGCATTCTTCTTTTAGATAGGTCTCGCTTTGTTCTTCTTCAAGACATAATCGAGGTAGTTTTCCGGAATTTTACTCAGTACCTGTATAATCATCGTGATTCCGCTACGCAAACGGTGGCCAAAGTCGAATTTGATTTGTGACAAGCTGGTTGCGGCAAAGCACGTCACATGATCCCTCACTTCAATTTACGCATCTTCCCGTTCTCCGACGTTACTTGTTAATCTTGGTGTTATAATCAAGAGTTTTATTTATTGTTTTGCTTTATAGTGCTTAACATGCGCAAACGTTGCTCTAAATTTTCATGTCACAAATCTTTCACCCCCACCGCTTTGAAATCTTATATATAAAGCTGAATGTCTGTTTGTCTGTATGTCTGTATGTCTGTATGTCTGTGTGTACGTATGTTCCGAACAGAAAATTCCATTTCTGAACCGATCGGGACCAAACTTCGCACACATACACTTCGGTGTATGTGTGCGAAGTTTGGTCTCAAAAAATTAAAAAAATAAAATCAAAAAAAAGTTAAGTCTCAAAAAATCGATTTTATCGATTTTTTGCAAAATTTGAGCTATGGGGCTGGAAGTTGGCACAGGGGGGTAATCGACATCAATCGATAACGAAAAGTGGACTGTGACACCCGCCGGGGCCCGAAGTGTATGTGTGCCAAGTTTGGTCCGGATCGGTTGAGAAATGGAATTTTCTATTCAGAACATACGGCGGAGCCGGGTAAGCCAGCTAGTCCCATATAAATAAGAAACGAGCATATAGGCAAGAAACAACGCCTAACAATAACCTTACTAATAATATCAAGAACATAAATTTTACATCATAATGTCGAGCAAGAGGTGTGGCAAACAACCGCCGGATACGGCCCTTCCCCCCAAGTTCTGCAATGAACCAACCGCTTCAGCGCGCCAAGAGGATACAGAAAAGAAAGTTCGCGAGGTGTTAGATGTTCTTGATTTGGAGTGTCGGCCAGTTAAGATCTTTCGCATGAGCAGAAAAACGACTAATATGCCGCGCTTGGTAAAAGTAGAACTGCCATCGAGGAGTCATTGGGCCTCCGCTCTTTCCCGAGCCCGACTGCTTAAAGATTCTCCTCGTCATAAGGGAGTCTATATCCGGCGTAGCATGACGGCTCGTGAAAGAGAAAAGGAGCGTGAGTTGAGGGACCAGGCTAAGCAGCTGAATCAGAGTCGGAGCTTTGAAGATAGATATGTTGTCTACAAGGGTGAGCTGGTGCTTGCCAGTTCATTGGGTGGCAACAATCCTTCTTCTTCTCAGTCTGCAATAGGCTCATACCACGTTTCCTCTGCAATGCAGGGAAACTGAGTTGTGGGCAAGGAGATTCTTTGCGATGTATTCTTTTCAATGCTAGATCCTTAGTAAACAAGCTACAACTATTACACCATTTTTTGACTAGTAGACTCCCCGATATTCTTTTTATCACGGAATCGTGGTTATCTTCGAAAATAAGTGATGCTGAAATAGTTTCTAATCTACCGTACATGGTTTTTCGGTCTGATAGAATACGTAAGAAGGGAGGAGGAGTTTGCATATTGGTTAAATCATCGCTATTATGTGAGAGCATTGCAATCGAGATTAACTGCAGTTGTGAAGTAAAGCTGGTTGATCTATACCAGCCCGGAACTCTCTCCAAAACCCGAGTCATATGTATCTACCGTCCTCCCAGCTCCGCTTCTGATTCAGATGATATGCTTATGGACCTCCTCTTAGCTTCTACCCGTTGTACTCCGAATATCCTGATCGCTGGTGATTTCAATCTTCCCATGAGAGGCTCTGGTGACTCACTACAACATATTTATCCACAATTCGGAGATTTCTTGAGTTCTTTCGTGACTTGGACCTTAAGCAATTCGTTACAGTACCCACCCGCGATGGTACCATTTTAGATTGGGTGCTATCAGGTGCTAACTCAGTACACAAACTATCCGTCAAGGCGCCGTTTGGCACATCCGACCACAGTACCATCGAATTTTGTACAAATTCCAAAATCCCAAAAATGAGCTTATCCCATTTCCTTTGTTCAACAAAATTGATTTCGAAGCAATGAGAAATGAACTTCACACTTTTGATTGGGAAGAGATCTTCGATCGGTACATTAGCCCCACTGATGTATACTACAGATTCTGCTGTGTTATGTATAGTCTACTGGCTAAATATACTCCATTTGGTGTACACAGAATTGGCTATCTACGATACCCGCGTCACATACAGTCGCTTCTGCTCCAGAAGGAACGACTTTTCAGAACTGCTCAGTACAACCGCCCATTATACAGTAAGGTCTGCTCTGACGTGACATTCCACATCAAGAAATTCCTCGCAAATCACGAGAGACACCTGGCTTCGTCTAATCACTCAAAAAATCTCTTTGCTTATATCCATCGTATACAGCATTTACAACATCACGGCGCCTTGAGAGACATGCTAGGCAACACCTGCCTAACAGATCACTTTAAGGCTTCAGCATTAGCCGAGTTTTTTGCAACAACTTTTTCCACAAGTACTACGGATACTAAAGCATTGGGGGCATCTCTGGACCATACCTGCTCGACACCTATAATCATGCCTTCTACTGTCGAAAACTTTCTCAAAACTCTAAAGCATTCTACATTTGAACCTTTTGACGGCATTCCCCAGATTGTCTTCAAACGTTGTGCAAGAGAACTTTCGCTCCCCCTGTCACATATCTTCAATATTAGTTTCATTTGTGGTGAAATACCTGACATCTGGAAAGAAGCAATTGTCACTGCTGTTCCGAAAGTTCCCAAACCTCAATCCGTGACAGAGTTTAGACCTATAAGCATAAATCCAGTACCATAAAGTCCTTGAAAAAATTATCCGTGACAAACTTCTCTCTTGGCTGGAAAGGTTCAATTTCATACCCGCGGAACAACATGGGTTTGTCAGCGGTGCATCCACAGTAACCCAACTAATAGATTGTAGTCATGACTGGATCAAGGCATATCTTGATAAGAAAGAAGTAGATGTTATATGTTTCGATTTGTCGAAAGCTTTTGATCGTATAAGTCATGGTAAATTGTTGCACAAGCTTGAGCATTATGGTATCAAAGGACCCTTGCTTGATTGGCTAAAATCGTATCTGCACTCCAGATTTATGACGGTTCGAGTGGGGAGAGATCATTCTGGACGTTTTCCTTGTATAAGCGGGCTTCCGCAGGGCGGTGCACTTTCACCTTTACTATTCCTAGTCTATACTGCTGAGTTACCCCAGATTCTAAAAACTCATCCTGACATACATGTTCTCATGTATGCCGACGATATCAAAATCTATGGTATATACAATAGGGATAACCAGAGAACAATTAAAGATGCTCTGCAGCAGGCCATCAATAACATGGTCGAATGGTGCACAAATTGGGACTTTTCTGTAAATATAAATAAAAGCTCGGTATTCCATGTTGGTGCTACTTCAAGTGATGAACACTATAAGCACGCTGGAGTTTCTTTGGTGAATAAAACATCTATCAAAGACTTAGGTGTTGTCTTCGATAGCACTCTGAAACCAGACTTACAAATTTCAAGTGTTACTTCTCGTGCGTTCTCAATTCTGTACACCATCTTTCGTAATATTAGAGCAGCCGATTCAAAAATATTACTGAAACTCTATAAAGCATTTGTCATCCCTATTGTAGAATATGCAAGTCAGGTTTGGAGCCCCTTTCTGAGGAAGCATAAGCAGGCCCTGGAGAACGTCCAGAAGGTTTTTACTCGCCTGCTTTTTTACAGATGCTATCCCAGTCGTGGTTATTCACGATCGCTTCCAAGCTATGGTGAAGGAATGAAAGTCTTAGGTCTTAAAAGCCTTTCACATCGTAGGATCCTGCACGACATAATACTTGCTTTCAGGATTTTTAGAGGCGAGACTAAGCTAAGACCTTCTAAATACTGGGTGTTCAGACCTAGTCGTGGAAGGACCACCGGGTTTTCTGTTTACTTACATCTAAATGGTGGGCGTAAACAATTCAACTCTTTATCAGAAAACAGCTTTTTCGCACGTACTTCAAAATATCTTCAGTGTTTACCTAAAGAGATCTTGTCTTCTCCAGATAGTCTCACTTTCAAACGAAAACTTAGGAAGTTAAACTTGACTGATTTTCTCCAAGAAGTTGAATCTGACTGATTTTCTTCCAGAGGACTTTCTTGTCATCGCTCGTATAGTGCTACCGTTTGCCTGCCGAACCTTGCCGAACCCTTCACACACTCACTGCTACGCGTGTTCGGGCCTACTCCAGTACTATGTAATCGACCAACTCTGTCAATCTCTCACTCATCGCGCAGAAGGTTTTCCATTGATAGCTCTCTCATGTACCAAGTTTGTGATCGGTGAACCTTTAAGTCACTCGCTGTTCGGATTTTTACTTCATCCACACGTGGTTCGGGTCCGGTTCATCCCTCCGTAGTTATTCGGGAAGCTTGTCTGACCTGACATTTTTTGTATCACAATCTTTTATCTCGGAGTTCTGCTCTCTCCCCCGAATCAGTCGGGCAAATTTCTCTTACTACATCTATTCCCGAATTATAATTGCTTAAGTTGAATACTCTAAGATCACTTTTGCTGCAAGCAGGGGGCATGGGACAGACTCCACCGAGCATCTGCACTGATATTCATACACGGTCCACAGGCTTACCCCTTTCCATTCACGGGGCTGGACTCGAGCTTTTGGTATGTTTTGTTACTTTCTTTACTGTTCAAGCTCTGAGTATTCGGTTTTTGTTTCAAATATGGCACGCCTTGTGCGTATTGAATAAATAAATAAATAAATAAATCTACACTTTCCAGAGAATTTGAGAGCATTTTCGATCCTCGGATTAGATTGAACACTGTCGCTGTTGTTGTTCAACAGGGATATCGCAAAGCTATGAAAGGATGGTACTTCAAAACAAGAAAAATATTAGGTTGGTGCAAAAGTAATGCGCGTTTTGCAAGTCCTCACTTCGTTTCCTGCTAGAACTTTCTAAAATATCTATATTTTTCAACGTGATAAAAAACATTAAAAGCATCAAACCTTTCGCATTACAGCGACATCTCTTTATACTCATATTACCAAAGGGCAGAAAAATATGGATTGATAAGCAAAAAATTTTTTTTATCTAAAATCTCGTTTTCGGCTGGTCATAACTCCCTTCAAAATTTGTTAATGTAAATGATAAGTAGCCTACCTTGTAGCCGTAACACTACAAATAAAGCTGGAACAGCTTAGGACGACAAGGTTTGCAGAAAGAAAAAAATTGGAATTCAAAATTGTTTGCTTTTTTGAACATTTTTCCGCAGGCTTATGTAAACTCCAAAATATGGAGTTTTGTTAATTTTCTGCGTAATAAACAGCTACACAACTCTGTAAAAACTATCGGCAGGAGGCCCCCTCTTATGCTTATACAAATGAGTGAAGCTTTAGCGATTGCACTCTTTCAAGGAATTTTATGGGACACAGACTGATCAAAACGCCTACTCATGTTGAGGCCTCTAAATTTCAGTCTAGGTAATGTCTGAGAAAATGGGAAAAAAATGTGTATAATGTAGATATTTTCCGTTGAATACAGCAGCTAGAGTTTCAAAAGTTTGCCTTTATTCGGGCTTGATTTTTGGCCAGAAAAGTAAATGCTGGTTCCAAGGGCGGTTGTGTGAAGCCCTATTATTTCTTAACTAATGAAGCTAGAAGCCCGTTTCAACCACCATTAGATAGAGGATAAAAGAAACTTCTTGAAAGCATGCTAAGTTCTTTTCAAAGAAGACAGTTTGATGGAGAAAAATTGTCCTGAAATAAGGGCTAGAAAAACTCGCATTACTTTCGCACCAACCTAATAATACTTTGAAACAAGAAAAATTCTCTACCGAGGAATCGTTTGCTTTGATATTGTGGTTGAAACTAGCTGTTTAATTGGCCCTTCCTTTTTGTGCTATGAATCGGACTTTTTTATTATGTGAAAAATGCTGCTGCTAGTTTATCGTAATCTATGATTAGTCCTTCGACGGTGAGCTAGTAAATCTTATGCTGTTTCAAGCAGATGCGGTCAATGAGGATAGTTCCCATTTTCTTTCATGTTGAAAACAAAAAAATATGTGGGTCACGAAAACGTTTGGGTTTAAAGATAGAAATGGAGCACCCACAGTGTTTCGAATTATCACAAAACTTTTAAAAAAGTCGGCATAAGTTCCTTTGTGGCTCAAGGCAAAATAAGAAGAATTCCTCCATGATTTCAACTTCGATGCAATAATTTCGTTGCAGTTCGACTAGCACATCGCACTCGGATTAGTATTGATTATAAGACAAAGACTAGTAAGGAAAAGTGCAACCAAAAGATGGAACGTAAGTGCGTTACTGGAGCCCACGGAGACTTCAAAAAGGCTAGAGGAAAACTAAAGACTGTGCCGCGGAGGAACAGCGGAGAAAAACATTCGTATGGGGGTCACTCCCTCCCCCTCGTTGCTTCTCTCCGAATCAAAATGTTTATTCATTTTTCGCGCGAGTCACATGTTTTTTTTTATCATGGGAGCCACTATTGGCATTGCAGTTAGCTTACGATTCTTCCACGGCTGTTTGGTATTAACTGTCTATTGTTCTAAAAATTCCTGATAGAATTAAAACAACTCTCTTCCTCTAGATTTTTTTAACGGGATTCCCCTCTTCATATACGGTTCGCAGTCTCATTCGTTGTCACACTTTATATGGGATGTGATGCAATTGATGCCTGAAGAAAAAACGCACCTATTTATCTCAAACGTTTGCATTCGGTTTCTCAGGTAATCGCCGGGGGCAGGCGGTCCGCAAATTCGCGCTTTTCTGCAGGCGGTCAGCAAAATATTGGGGCGTGGCCAAACCTTCAGCGGGCGGCACTTCCTTTACGGTCGCATATTCTGCCAGCGGGCAGCAATACAGCATTTTTTGCAAGCCTCGGCAAATAATTTCTTTCAGCAGGCGCTCGGACTCTTTTTACGCAGTTTCGGGCATACGTCGAGCACAGGTAAGACTCTGTGTGGCAGACGTGTCATCGTTGGTTTAATTACTCAAGTTTGAGGTACTTTCTCTCAGCGGAAAGTACCTGGGGGTTGTGCGGTCCTTCACAAAGACCGTGCGGCCCCCAAAATTTTTGCATATTCTCGCGGAAAGTCCGCGAGAATGCGGCCACTGCGCCGCAACTAATCTATAAAAAAACCGCGATACATCTCCGAGCATTCCCCCAAAAATTGACCAATATTCTTTCAAATTTCTGCAAGCGGACCGCATGAAATCGGCGAACTATTTTTCCGGTGCCTGCTTGCTCAAACTTCGCATTGCCGCCTGCCCTTGGCGATTATCTGAGCTGGTGCTGCCTTTTTGTGCCGGCGGCGTTGCCGCAGCGTTACGCCGGGCATATGCCTCGGTCACGTCGCCTTTCCCTTATCAAGGGGGGGGGGGCGGCACCAAAAAGACATTTGCCGGGCACTTGCCGTGCTCCGAGCGAGTCATCACGACTCGAGGGGGTTTACTACCGGCCGTGATGTGTGCTCAAGACTGTTCACTTTACTCATCCATATTCTGAACAAAAAATGCGATTGAACACTACATAAACATCGCGATTGGATTCATTTTATTTCTCTATACTATTTCTCTATATTCTTCGAAAAAAGGATTGAACTGCGATACTGAGCCCAAAATATGCAACAATTTACAAAAATTCTCTGCTGTTCAAGGAATGACCCATACCTGGCTTCGCTAATCAATCAAAGTTGCCATTTTCGAGTTGAATTGGTAGCGAGAAATGCATGAACGTTCCCCAACGATGGTCAAAATTATTTTCGTATGTCGCTTCTTCAGTGCACATCATAAAAACGAATTGAAATAATCGTCATAGTACCCATTATTTGGGTGGCTGTCGTCTTTCTGCAATTCAAAATTTGAAAGACTTTCAATCCGCAACTAATTTGATATAGGGCTATTGGGAAAAGTTTCGAACATCCCTAGACTGAAATTACTAGCTTTAAGAATTCATCACTCTTAAGAACATGCGACTCAATGGTGGGTCGCACATGTCATCCTATTTAGGATCATACGACCTCCCGTTGGGTTTGAACTGCTAGTTCACGATGAAACCATTTGGGCAAAAGCAGAATCTGTTTACATTTTTGGGAAATCTATATCAAACATAAACATTAACATTACCAGTCTTGACGATGCAAAGTATGCGCTAATCCGAAATGGCAGTCAGCTAAAAATTGGATTGGCCGAGAATGTTTCAGTGTATGTACACAAGTACAAGTTTGATTTTGTATCTCGCGTGCATGTAGCTAATGAGCTAAGGAGTCTAAAAACAGGGGATGGGTCTGGAAGGAGAGGAGTTTGCCACTTTCAGATCATTTTGTTTTTCTTGTTTTTGTAGAAGGTGAATCTGCAGGAAACATCAATCATTTTCCTGCTTATCTTGCTTATTCTCCTAAAGCGTACAGCATGCCCCACTTGATACTCACATGAAAACAAAAATTTGCTTAAGTGCTATAAAGATTATGATTTTTTAGCAGAGTCTAGAGAGATGCTCAAGTTTGATTGAGCCAACTTGCAGAGGGCAACTAAAAATCAACTAAATCTTTAGGATTCTAAATTCTGACACTGGGTCAACTCTTCAAAATCTTTATTTTACTTCAAATTCTTAAGTGGAGTTTTTTACCACATTGCGTGCACCCGAAGCACATGCAAGTCTTTTGTCCGTTACGCATCTGGCAGTGACCTCCGCCGCACGACTAGGAAATGGAGACTCAAACACTTTAAAAAATTGTAGAAGTGTTGCTTTCGAAAATTCTACAACTAGAACAAATTTACGAAAATTGCAGCAAAATCACTTCGACTAGATTTATATTAGGTTAATTCATAATTAATGCACGTTTTCTATACTTCAACTTTTAACCGAGATAATTCTTTTTTATAAAGACATTTCTGGGCGCAATAAAAAATGCTGTAACCAGCAAATCAATGGCTATAAAACAGATGCTTTTGCGTGACTGTATCTATCACAATAAAGATTTGCTGGCCTAAAGATTGCCAACAACTTTTTTCAAAAGCCTCCACTTTGAGAGAGTATAACTTATGTTGAAATGAAGTAGGATAAAGCAGTCTTCGCTCCAGTAATGCCAAGTTTGGATTGAACGGAAAATTTTTGAATGAAAATGTCGCGAAAAAATCGAAAGTACTCACTTTTTCTGGCGTCTCGGCAGGTTTAAAAATCGGTCATTTTTGAAATTATTTCATTTTTCTCCGCTGGAAAGTGAAAAACCCTAGCGCTTTTCTACCATCAAATGGACTAGGTCTACTTTGCTGGATAGTGCAAAAGACCTGCAATCGCCTTTTGCTGTAAAGTTTTATATGGCACGGATGAGTTCGGCTCAGAATTCAAGGAGAATTTTGTTCAAACAGCATCTTGTAGCACAAAGTTTTCTAATCCTCATGCGTATTAGTCTGCAGGTGTTGGATTTGAAGAGATCTGGGAGATTGCCAAATCGCGTGGCGACTGAAATCGCGAGAGTTGTGCGCGATGCATAATGAGTTGTCTGCTTTTATTCCGAATCAACATTGCTATAATAGTTAGACACTCAATTTCGTCTTTCTTGACTATGTTTCCACTTTGTAGAATGCTTTAATGATCGTACAGTGATGGCGAATATTCCGAGGGAGCTTCTCAGGTTATGTACGTCGAAGAGTTTCCTATCGTAACCTTAGTATTATTATCATTTGCTGGACAATAAGCTGTTTCCTTCTAAATATATCCATCCATTAAGAGTATTTTAGTACTCTTATGAATGGAAACGATAGTGATTGACTGCTCCAAAACGCAGTGTACCCTCTTTTGTTTTTCAATTGTTCCTTTTGAATTGTTTGGGAAGAGAAGCATGGTTTGAATCTGCGGATTCAATTTCAGTTTACAAAAAAAGTTGGGTTTTTCTATTTACACGAACAGCGATTACTCGACACATAGCCAGTAGAACCTTATCAAGCCTCTTGGACCCAGATTTTTTGCCGTAAAAAGCGAAGCCTCATTTCTACTGTACCTACTACCACATGAGTAACATTAAAGCAGATTCTGCCTTTTCAGCCATATAACTTATCTCTTTTCAATTTTATTGACTTCATTGGTTTTGCATCAATTTTGAATCCTCATATTTCCTTACATGTGGGCCAGCGAACAGTTAGCAACCACTTTTGCGCAATGTACTAACATAAAACGTTAGTATATTTTGGCTAATAAACGGGATTACTGAACATTGTGCTGAATCCGACGCGGTTTGGTTGCTTGCGAACCTGTATATAAACATAGTTGTGTTGAAAAACAAAAGGGCTGTTACAAAGCTATGTTTGGAAGGCGAAAGCTGTCGTGATCTGCAGCAAGGAGTTCTATTAGCTCTGCGCGGGCACATTAAATCTCTAAACTGATTCTGACAATTGCCATCAAAGAATTCAGCAAATGTATAGTTGCAAAGAGGCACCTCAGGAAGGATTCGACCCTAAATTACTGGGACTTATCCGCAAAATTATTCGAACATCCAGTTGCAAATCGACTGTAATTCGACATTTGTTTGCGTTTTCACCAAATCCGATTAACCCACATACTGTATCAGTAACTCATTGTTAATGGTTGCCCATACAACTTTGATATGCTGATTCTAACTGCTTTACCACATTTTACAATACCGCTCGTTTTTCGAAAAAAACGAGGCACAATCGTCCGATTCATTTGACATCACCGTAGCGTGGCCATATCTTGGTTGAGTAAACAAATTCTTATTTCAAAGGCACCACTCGACTAAGCCCGGCACGGCGCCTCTTTGAAGTATAGAAGTACCTGTTTAGCACAATATGAGGCCAGATTTTACGATTCTTTCAGATTTTTGCCTACGGTGAGTTGCCCGTTGCATGCAATGCATAAGCACAATGAGTAAACAACGTAAGCAAAACGGAATCTAGCGGAATCCAACCCATAAAATGTACTATCTTACTACCCCGAGGAGTTTACTGCAAGTGTGGAGATTATCAAGTTTAAGTTCACGGGTTTGAGAGAAATTGAAGGTGTATGTTCAGCTATTGAATAAGTCCGAAAGAGCACAGATTCAGCTCAACTGAGATAGAGTGTTTCTTATTGGAAATATTTGGCGCATTAAATCGCTAAAGCAAAGTGCAAAAAAGGTAGAATTTTCCAGAAACGATTCTTAACAGAGGTCAACATAGAACCCTGTTAATGACTTTTATTCTCCACCCCCTCTCCTTTCTGCCACGCAGCTGAATGTTTTTTATATATGGGAATTTTGATGGATTAAACTCTAAGTTTCATTCGTTTGAAATAATCTTTGCTTACTTACAGATTGCAATTAATGCTACAGGCTATCTGTGCCAAGCCTGGTGCACTATCCATTCCTTTACAGGTATTATAGTGACATTTCAAAGGTATAGTTGATGCTAATTTGATGGGACAGAGCAATAGCCAATCACGATGCTGTTCATGAAATCTGGAATAAAACTGCAGTAGAAGGCAGTTGATGAATTACACATTTATTTATTCATTCAAATGCACCAAAAAGTGCTCTTTAATCCTGATCGGAGCGGTTATTAACAAACACGTATATCACATTGCATGGTTAGTCAACCGCACATGAAAAACACGCATGAACCAATCGTTGGCAAGTACGCTGCAGGAAGCACTGAAAAACTTAAGGCCTCAAAAAGTGTCCCTGGGATTATCTTGGGAGAAGTGGCCAGAGTTTACTCTGAGGGTAGAGAGCACATTAAACTAACTGTTAATCTCACTGTCTTTCAGAAATTAGAGTCCCCCTTTTGTGAAGGCCAGCGAGCCTACGGGCGGAAGCTAGCTGGTCACAGCCCCGAGGAAGGTTGAGTGAGTTTTTGAAAGTACAGTAAGGTTAACAGAGCTAAACAAGACAAAAACGTATAGTATAAGAAAGAAACCTAAAGAAACCTTCTGCTACATGCTACCAAAATGCCGGTTGATATTATCAAAAGAATGCTTCGGATCATGCCAAAGAAAGGATGGCAAAATGACTTTGAAAAAAAGGAACACTTCACGTCGTCAACTCCCATTAACTGCAATAAATCTACTTTCTTTAACGCCGTATTCAATTGAGCCACTGAATTTGAAGCTAAGAACGGTGGTGGAAGTTTATTCAAGATCGGAGCTGCTAGCTGCTCGGTAAAAGAAGTCGTTGCGTTGCAACGAGTGTTGTGCCTTCCAAACCTAGAAACAACCAGATTAAAAGAGGCCCTGCGTTCACTGATAGGTTGAAAAACCCAGTACTTTCTGGGTTTCAAACCCACCTCGGCTCGCAGAACTTTGAAGACCATAAGAGTACCTGCCAACAATCTTCTGTAAAAATGGGTTTTGAGACATAACTTGTGGATTCTGTTGTATAGTTTGGCAAGGCGAAAGGGCGGATTGGGAAATGCGCGGTAAAAAACAATCTTATTAAATATTCTTTGAATTTTTTTTCAATTTTATCAACATCTTTTTCCAAAGTAGGATTCCATACAAGCTGCAGTACTCCACAACTGGCAGAACAAAGGTTTTATAGATTCTAAGAAGAAGTTTAGAATCAGAAGATTGCACACTGCGCTCGCATACTATATTCGAATTCCTGGAGCGGCGATTTAGTCTATTTGACAAGAGTATCTCAGTTTAAAATCTGCCAATGGGATCAATACAACTTTTGGAGTAATTTACTTTAATGTTCCATCTATCTGCCCACACAATCATTCGAGAAGTTGAGCTACGAAGTGCTGCATGAGCATTCCTCTTGTCGCGCTGGTCATAGACGATATATATTTTAACATCATCAGCGTTCGCAGCCACTCTGACTCGTAGATCTGTGATAAGACAGGCTAACAGGTCAATAGTATCATCTTATATATAAAGCTGAATGTCTGTTTGTCTGTCTGTATGTCTGTCTGTATGTCCGTCTGTCTGTCTGTGTGTACGTGTGTTCCGAATAGAAAATTCCATTTCTGAACCGATCCGGACCAAACTTGGCACACATACACTACGGGCCCCGGCGGGTGTCATAGGCTACTTTTCGTCATCGATCGATATCGATTTTATCGATTTTTATCGATTTTTTGCTGAGTTCACCTACGGGGCTGGGAGTTTGCACAGGGGGGTAATCGAGCATGGGGATTCCGAATACAATATTGGTTTTCAGGATTATCGATTACTTTTATCGATTTTATCGATTTTTTTGCAAAGTTTGAGCTACGGGGCTGGGAGTTGGCACAGGGGGGTAACCGAGCATGGGGATTCCGAATACAATATTGGTTTTCGGGATTATCGATTACTTTTATCGATTTTATCGATTTTTTTGCAAAGTTTGAGCTAGGGGGCTGGGAGTTGGCACAGGGGGGTAATCGAGCATGGGGATTCCGAATACAATATTGCTTTTCAGAATTATCGATTACTTTTATCGATTTTATCGATTTTTTTGCAAAGTTTGAGCTACGGGGCTGGGAGTTGGCACAGGGGGGTAATCGAGCATGCTGATCATCCCCAAGGGGGGTGATCAGCATGCTCGATTACGCCCCTGTGCCAAATTCCAGCCCCCTAGCTCAAATTTTCAAAAAATCGATAAAATCGATAAAAGTAATGGACGATCCTGAAAACTGATATTGTGTTCGTAATCAGCATGCTCGATTACTTCCCTGTACAAAATCCCAGCCTCGCATGTCAAACTTTGCAAAAAAATCGATAAAATCAATAAAAATAATCGATGATTCTGAAAACTAATATTGTATTCGGAATCCCCATGCTCACTTCCCCCCCCCCCTGTGCCAACTCCTAGCCCTGTAGGTGAACTCTGCAAAAAAATCGATAAAAATCGGTAAAATCGACATCGATCGATAACGAAAAGTGGACTGTCACACCCGCCGGGGCCCGAAGTGTATGTGTGCCAAGTTTGGTCCGGATACGGCGGAGCCGGGTAAGCCAGCTAGTAACTTATAATAACGGGCTAAGGGTTGTTTACGTTTGTGTGTGTGAATCTCTGTCTGTCACGAAATTCGTAGAGCGTGTTCCAGCCAACGTCCTGAGCTCAAATCTTGCATAGCACTTGCTACTGGCATGGAAGTCCAACGTGCAAAAGCACAAGCAGATTCGTTGAGAGGGTCTCTCAAAAATTGCGAGTCAACCGGATCTACTTCGTATTTGGCCCGCAAAATTGGGCCCGTAAATCCATTTTTCGCAGAATCGTGGATGTTTATGGCAAGTAAATGTGCAAGCCAAGAATTAGGCCCAAAAAAGTGATTAGTTCATTAATTTATAAAAAACGGCGCCAAAGATATTGGTTATGTAAATGGTCAATTCGCCATAATTTTACAAGGGCATTTGACGAGATTTTTGCACAAAAATGTAGCTCACGGTGACTACTGTTCTTATGGCGACTGTCAAGACCATGGGAAAATCGAAAACTTACAAAAAATTTGCGTTTGTTTTCTTGCAAAAACTTTTATTCACGCGAACTCACCGACACATGAAAAACCCTTCGGAATGAGTAGTTGTTTACATTTTGTTCGTGGTAGTCGGCATTGCTGGGTGAGTTCCAATGCCATCATTATTCGAAAATGAGTAGGGCCTAGATAGTAGAGCCAATGCGAGCCTCTGCGAAGCAGAGGTGGCGCACTGGTAAATAATAAGGAGAATCGGTGACAGAATACTGCCTTGAGGAAATCCAGATTTACAAGGTCTAGCCGCAGAAATTCTGTCGAGTACACGAACAGAAAAGGTTCTGTCCTAAAGATAGGATTCGAACCATCTCAGTAGTAAATCTCTCACTCCCAAGCTCTCCAGCTTAGACAAAAAAAGATTGTGATCAACTGTGTCGAATGCCTTACTCAGGTCAAAATAGACTACATCTATAGACTTATTCAGACTCAGTCTTTCTGTCCAATCAAATTGGACGTCAAAAAGCTGTGTACCGGTAGATGGTCTTGCAAAAATCCATGTTGTTGCTCAGGCAGACAATTTAACTTAACAAGCCAATGCAATAAATTCCTAAAAATTATTTTTTCTAATACCTTGCAGCAAGGACACATATATGTTTATGCGTTCCTTCAATTTTTCGGTGCCTTCTCCGCAAACTGTTGGCCCACATACGCATGTTATAGGAGGACCAGTAGCAAGTGCTATCGGCAAAGTTCGTTTCTCCACGCTAAAATTTCTAGCACTGCTGTTCACCCCCACGGGGGTGATCAGCATGCTCGATTACACCCCTCTGCCAAATTCCAGCCCCCTAGCTCAAATTTTAAAAAATCGATAAAATCGAATCAATCGATGACGAAAAGTAGCCTGTGATACCCGCCGGGGCCCGAAGTGTATGTGTGCTAAGTTTGGTCCCGATCGGTTCAGAAATGGAATTTTCTATTCGGAACATACGTACACACAGACAGACAGACATACATACAGACAGACAGACAGACAGACAAACAGAAATTCAGCTTTATATATAAGATAACAGAAAAACCAGAAAGACGATTTCTTATGTTTCTGGCCTATTTTGAAGATCTATTCTTCGATCTATCCATACAAAAGAAAAACAAATTTAGAAATAAATACCAGATATTTGCCTCAGCAAGAAAAATTCGTAGAATTTTTTGGACAGAAATACGACTGATTCTGGATATTTAAGGCAGGTATCTTGAAATTTGGTTTCAAACTTCATGTGAAGAAAACCATAAGCGAAAATTCGGGTGCTTCTCGTAGACCTTTCGTGAACGTGCCAACTTTATGAATAGTGTCTGCTCAACTTTGAGCACTAATGACAGCGCTTCCACCGAAGTGGCTGAGCTGTTAGCAACTTAAGTGCTTTTCGAGTACACTCCTACTCAAACTTATTCCTTTTTTTGAAGTCAGCTGTACATATTAGAATCTAAGAGGCCGCTAAGACAAGCAGACGCGAGCTTGACGAGCGATCAAACGCTGAAATCTCAGCAAACGTGGTCTTATCGCCGGTTATTCGTCTCTATTTACGACGAAATCAGAATAGTATCTAGATCAGTGCAGATCAGCAAGGCATGTGTGATAGACATCCGAAGCTTAGTTTGAAGCTTTCGAATCCAAAGTGGTTCTGGCAGGGCCACCTAATTGCAACCGTCTGTCTGATGCAATTGCTTTGCCCTTGAAATTCACAAAGAAAAACAATTCATTTATTAGACAACTATTGCTTAAAGCTATAAAAACGAGAGGCATGAAAAAGAGCCTAGTCGGAGAAAACCAACGTTTACAAATGACATCGAGTCGGAATTCCATAAGCTCGATTCCTTTTTAGCAATCCACTAGCTGGCTTACCCGGCTCCGCCCGGCCCTGTCAAAACGATAAAGGTTCCATTCCTACCCTCTGTGCAACCTTTCCCTGTGCCCACTTTTTCTTGAAATTCCCTATTCCCGCTGTGTTAGTAATCAGTATGCTCACCTTCTTCACCAACCTCCAGCCCCGTAACTCAAACTTCGCAAAAAATCAATAAGAATCGATAAAAGTAATGGATAATTTGAAAAACTAATATTGTATTCGTAATCAGCATGTTCGATCACTCCCTGTGCCAACTCCCAGCCCCGTAGGTGAACTCTGCAAAAAAATCAAAAAAATCGATACCGGTCGATGACGAAAAGTAGCCTATGACACCCGCCGGGGCCTGAAGTGTATGTGTGCCAAGTTTGGTCCGGATCGGTTCAGAAATGGAATTTTCTATTCAGAACATACGTACACGCATACATACAGACAGACATACAGACAAACAGACAGACAGACTTACAAACAGACATTCAGCTTTATATATAAGATTATAAAGTAATTTCGAACAAGGTGTGCAACAATATAGACGAAGTGTGGAAGATTCCACTTTGTTTTCAGTGATGGAAAGCCGCTTCGGTAACAGCATTACAATTTCTTAGTTTATGTTGAGCACTTGTGAGGATTTGCTGAGGCCAACAAAATTGTCAAGAAAGTGGAGGCAGCACAATTCTTTTCCGAACATTTCTGTGGGCAAATTTCCTGAAACATAAAAGCAAGGAATTTACCGCATATTACGTTACATTACTTGTGCTGTTATACGCTTCATATTCATTCGTCAAAAACACATCCGAACAATTTTTGAAGTAAATCTAGCCTGTAGCAAAGGGATGGCTGGTGAGGCTGCTTTGGGGTTGCCACGCGGGTCTGTATAGCATCTCAGACTTGCATTCAAGCTTTATTTCAATGAAACTGGAAACAACGATGACGTAAATACTGCGGATGTGAAGTGCCCGCAGAGACTAGTCAATCTTCGGAGTGCTTCCCAGGATACTTGTGATCCCTCAGAGACTTGTTATTGTTAGCGAGCAGGAGACTTGTTGTTCCTAGCCCAAAGTACTTGCCGCATATCTTTCTCAGAAAAGATTTGTACAGAAAGATTGCCTATTGAAGATTTCGTCCTCACAGCAGGACATTTGTGGATAGAATCCTCGCCTCACTTATCCACCGGTATATATACCTTTCAGACTTGTTGACTTGCAAAATCACTGTTGACTGAAGATAACAAAATGAAGGGAGATTGTGATAGCTTGTCTGATCTCGTGGGGCACTCTTCTAACCACTATTGTAAGGAATAGTTTGATATGGTTGTCAGAAGAGAACGTCGCAGTCGGAGAAGCTGAGATCGAGCTGATACTGCGCGGGCAACTTAAGGAGGCGAGAGGAAGCAAGCGAGGGGGCGCCACCATCGGAGCGGTACGCTCAACTCCCCTACGGTCGACCACTGCTGCTCATTATCCCGATTTAATCACTTTTTGCGACAATAAACCCGCTTTCTATTATTGTTTATTCTTCTAATAAACAATTATACTTTACTTGTTCTGTTAGAGCAAGTGAGGGCCCAACACTTATTGGTAGCAGCGAGTGGAGCAGCATGCCTGACGAAAGGGTGAGTATTCAAAACTACATTTTTGCTCGATGATCGGCTAGTAGTAGACATAACGATTTGACAGAATAGATATTATTTTGGCACAGACCCATAGTTTTTTCTTCTTTGTTTTCCAAACATTTCTTAGCAGTCAGGCTACACTAGCATTTTTGGCATTCACGTTTTCGCGGCAATTTTTCTTATTCTTCCGTTCTTACAAATTGGCCGAACTTCGAAATGCGTTTTGAAGTGAATCAGCACGCGTGGGTACTTTCTTTGTTTATGCGCATGTGCCTAAAAACGCGTTGAACCGACGGAGCTGATTGATCAAAATTTCAGAAAGGGACGCTGATTTTGAGTGCAGCTGCAAAACTACGGTAGATTACACAGGGTGTCCCAAAAGTCTTTGAGCCCAACTTTCCAACGTAGTAACTTTGTTAGTATTGCTCGCTTTTAAGTCAAATTTTGCGTACGAGTACTTCGTCTAGTTTTTAGTATTACCCAAGAAAATCATGCCGTTTGCATTGCACATTCTCGAAATATTGTTTTTGGAGCAAACAATACAACAATTTTGAGGACGGCCCAATGTTAACGTACCCTTTACTCAAACATCTATAGCTCTTTTGCCTTCAAAGCTCTTGCGAAATCTCGAATTGCATCTTGTACAGCTAGTTTCAATCTAGGTCTACAGCGCAAAACTAATCAGTAATCTCTATTCATTAATGCAAAGATATAAACGTTCAAAAGTAGTGCCATGTCAATAAGAAGAAGAAGTTCTCGGGAACAAAAATTTGAAAAAGCTGGAAACTCCAACACCAACTCAGATTGAGCCACTAATTCCAACTGCAAACTCTGCATTTTTTTACTGAAATATCAGTTAAAGTCATTACATGCACACCATAATTACTGTCAGAGGTGCGATAGGGGGAGCCGGGTCCCCCAAAAGTGAAGGTGGTTTCAGCTACCACTGGCCGGCCAAAAGTGAAGGTGGTAGTGTCGGACACTCACCTCCCAAAAACGTCGACGGGGGGGGGGGGGGGGGGAGGTGCGGGGGGAGGATAGAACGGACGAACGGAGCTATCTTTCTAGGTCTAACGTCGACCCAACGGCCCTCTTTAGGGCCACAGATACGATGAATATTAAAAATATCTATAAATTTTATTTATAAAAATTTAAAATAGACGTGTTTAGTAAATGGTGTATTTGGAAGTAGAAGTTTGTTGGACTGTACGGATTTTATTAAGCAAATTTTGTTATAACGTACAGCGAAGAAAGTAGATCGATCCAGGCAGTAACGGCCGAGAACCAGAATTTTGAATATTTGAATAGTGAAAAATCATGCGAAATTTCCACTGTTATAAATCTATTGTTTGAAGATGTCAGCAGTTGCGACTTCATAGGTTTTGAAGAGTAGATGTTGCTCTATCAGCTAGTGAAGAAATCGGGTCGATTTAAGAGATAGTCGTTGAAAACCAGAGTTCTAAAACTTTTTGCCATTTTTGCGTGTTTTTTGACTTTTGAGAGTTAAACTCTTATAAATCTTGAATGTGGAAGTGTATGATGTTGCGACTTCATAGGTTTTATAGAGTAAGGTTTGCCTTATCAGAATATGTCTTGTCCGTTCCGATCCATTGAAACATCTCCGAGATCCAGGCTCTTGAAAAAGCAGGTAAGAAACAGCTTTTTGAACTTCAACAGCTCGTAACTTCTTCAGATCTGCATGAATCATGTTGCGACTTCATAGGTTAGATTCTTCTCATCAAGAGCTTTCAGATGATATATAATATGTGGGGGTTTAGAGCCTCCTGCGAATTATGACCGGGGGGGGGGGAGACTTTTCAGGCCAAAGTCTCCCCCTCGCCCATTTTAATGTATTGGCTGGATGGGCGAGGGGGAGACTTTGGCCTAAAAAGTCTCCCCCCCCCGGGCATAATTCGTAGGAGGCTCTAAACCCTTACATATTATATATCATCTGAAAGCTCTTGATGAGAAGAATCTAACCTATGAAGTCGCAACATGATTCATGCAGTTCTGAAGAAGTTACGAGCTGTTGAAGTTCAAAAAGCTGTTTTTTACCTGCTTTTTCAAGAGCCTGGATCTCGGAGATGTTTCAATGGATCGGAACGGACAAGACATATTCTGATAAGGCAAACCTTACTCTATAAAACCTATGAAGTCGCAACATCATACACTTCCACATTCAAGATTTATAAGAGTTTAACTCTCAAAAGTCAAAAAACACGCAAAAATGGCAAAAAGTTTTAGAACTCTGGTTTTCAACGACTATCTCTTAAATCGACCCGATTTCTTCACTAGCTGATAGAGCAACATCTACTCTTCAAAACCTATGAAGTCGCAACTGCTGACATCTTCAAACAACAGATTTATAACAGTGGAAATTTCGCATGATTTTTCACTATTTAAATATTCAAAATTCTGGTTCTCCGCCGTTACTGCCTGGATCGACCTACTTCCTTCGCTATACGTTATAACATAATTTGCTCAATAAAATCCGTACAGTTTTGCTAAGCTTTACTTCCAAATACACCATTTACTAAAAACCTTTATTTTAAATATATATGCCGCCGTATACATAAATATATGCTTTCAATAATCTTTTTTGCGTTTGTTTTGCTTATTTTCCTTCTTTGTCGTCCAGCGAAAAATTTTTTATTCCAAAAGTGAAGGTGGTCACCCCGTACCAGCTCAAAAGTGAAGGTAGGGGGAGACTTGGCTCCCCCTATCGCACCTCTGATTACTGTTTTCTTTATATTCCTAAAACTCACTGCATTGTGATACATTTATTGAATCTCACAGATGTGCTTCTCAGATCAACACG
Organism: Cylicocyclus nassatus; assembly: GCA_958299035.1. NCBI lineage: Eukaryota > Metazoa > Nematoda > Chromadorea > Rhabditida > Strongylidae > Cylicocyclus > Cylicocyclus nassatus. Next base: position 50,630,986 of record CATQJL010000112.1, on the reverse strand, counting down.
CTTTTGATCGCCGGCTCAAGAGCGTTTGACTTTTCTTCATGATTAATCATGGAAAGCAAGGCTTGCTCTGTTCCACACTAAATTTTGGGCAGTCTGGAACGCTTGCTTCAGAAGATGTGAGACATTCTCGACGTCAATTATTTGTCTGCCACGGTGCATGCGCCCCGCAAGAGTGTGAGGGCTGCGTGAAAGTCAAAAAAGGGATTTTCAAACACTGAGTGTATCGTGTTATTTTGTAGGTTCTTCACAAGATTCCCTGCTAAATTTCATGTGACTATGTAGCTTCGTACGGGTGGAGGACTATATGTCGCCGAAAAAGGGCGGTCCCCTCGGTCATTTGCGACAAATACGCACCCTTGAACATGCGCGGACATGCGTTCCCGCAGGGAATCCGCGCAGGACTCTTCCAAATTCGGCGACATATAGTCCTCCACCCGCTTCGTACAGTTGCAGCTGAGGAAATACCAGGCTCAAAGATTTTTGGGACGCCCTGTAGTATATCTTATATATAAAGCTGAATGTCTGTTTGTCTGTATGTATGTATGTATGTATGTCTGTCTGTGTGTACGTATGTTCCGAATAGAAAACTCCATTTCTGAACAGATCCGGACCAAACTTGGCACACATACACTTCGGGCCCCGGCGGGTGTCATAGGCTACTTTTCGTCATCGATCGATATCGATTTTATCGATTTTTTTGCAAAATTTGAGCTACGGGGCTGGGAGTTTGCACAGGGGGGGGGGAATCGAGCATGCAGATTACGAATACAATATTAGTTTTCAAGATCGTCCATTACTTTTATCGATTTTATCGATTTTTTTGCAAAGTTTGAGCTACGGGGCTGGGAGTTGGCACAGGGGGGTAATCGAGCATGGGGATTCCGAATAATTACCCCCCTGTGCCAACTCCCAGCCCCCTAGCTCAAACTTTGCAAAAAATCGATAAAATCGATAAAAGTAATGGACGATCTTGAAAACTAATATTGTATTCGTAATCTGCATGCTCGATTCCCCCCCCCCCTGTGCAAACTCCCAGCCCCGCAGGTCAAACATTACAAAAAAAAACGATAAAATCGATAAAAGTAATGGACGATCCTGAAAACTAATATTGTGTTCGTAATCAGCATGCTCGATTACCCCCCTGTGCAAAATCCCAGCCTCGCAGGTCAAAATTTACAAAAAATCGATAAAATCAATAAAAGTAATTTATAATTCTGAAAACTAATATTGTATTCGGAATCCCCATGCTCACTTCCCCCCCCCCCCCTGTGCCAACTCCTAGCCCTGTAGGTGAACTCTGCAAAAAAATCGATAAAAATCGGTAAAATCGACACCGATCGATAACGAAAAGTGGACTGTGACACCCGCCGGGGCCCGAAGTGTATGTGTGCCAAGTTTGGTCCGGATACGGCGGAGCCGGGTAAGCCAGCTAGTGTGTTTATATGATTGTAAATATGCCCGGTGAGACTGAAGCGTCCGATATGAGACCCGGGTGATTTTCATGGACTGTATTAGTTCAAGCATTGTGATTACGCATGTTTCGATATTTTTTCATTTCGTACTCAAAGTTATGTGCTTTGCGATCGTTAGACGCAGCAAGCATCAATATTACGCGACCCAATGTTTATGTTAGAAAAATTGATGGCGACCATAGTTAATGAGGTAGCTTGGATAATTTTCAAGATGTTTACCGTCGCGAACTACACTGCATCCTGTTAGACCAGTTCTCCTTCAACATCGAGAACAACGCGTATGGTAAAAAAAACGTTACATAAAAGCTTAGTCTCGGTCAAGGAATGCAGCATTTTATTCTCTTTCTGAAAGTCAAAAATGTTGCAGCATAACGAATTTTCAAAAGTTAAAATTTTGGACGCACACCTCATATCAATCCAAAGGGGGCAAGTTCCTATGAGTAGAACAAGTCCTACAGAATGCAAAACGATTTTTCTCTCCTTTCTTCAAGCCGTCATAATTTTTTGATAGCCTACGTGGTCAACTCAAAACTCGTAAACTCAAAACATCCGAATATCAGATTTCGAATGCAAATATATTCGAATGCTTCATTCGAATAGTCAAATTTCTATTTGATTCGGACCAAGTACAGCGGACGTGGAACTCAACCTGAGAAAATTTTGTACGAAAGAAATTCGGGTTACGGTCACTTTGGTTACGTCACCCAGGGCGAAGAGTCTGCCCACTATGGGAACCGCGAGGAGGTAATTCTTGGGGAGGGGGGGGGGGGAGGGGAATGTATGACAGGACACCCCCTTAGCAGAAAATTCAAGGGGGGGGGGAGACTTTGAGCAACCTGGGCTGGGAGGTTGAATGGGGGCGGTCGGGCAGGAGGCAGCAAAGGCCTGCCGCTTCTGCTTATGGAAGTATTTGAGGAGTTTCATAGTTTTTCGCGCTTCTAATTATTTCTTCGCACCTCTAATAATAAGTATCTACTACTGATATGGCCAATTGTTCGTAAACTTTTGGAGTGTGGCAGATTGCGAGATGATAATTATTATGCTTTACTAGGTGGCTTACCCGGCTCCGCCGTATGTTCCGAATAGAAAATTCCATTTCTTAACCGATCCGGACCAAACTTGGCACACATACACTTAGGGGGCTGGAGCTTGGCAGAGGGGTGTAATCGAGCATGCTGATCACCCCCACGGGGGTGATCAGCGCTTGATTACCCCCTGTGCCAACTCCCAGCTCTGTAGCTCAAATTTTGCAAAAAATCGATAAAATCAATATCGATCGAGGACGAAAAGTAGCCTATGACACCCGCCGGAGCCCGAAGTGTATGTGTGCCAAGTTTGGTTCCGATCGGTTCAGAAATGGAATTTTCTATTCGGAACATACGTACATACATACAGACAGACATACATACATACAAACAGACATTCAGCTTTATATATAAGATACTCAAAGCGAATGAAATAGTAAGTTACTTGAAAGGCTTTTACAATCAGCCTACAACATCGAAGGCGGTACAAAAATCAGAATTTTGAGCAGATATGAAAGTATAAATTACTTTTTAACTAATCTTTTTTTTTTCAAAACTCTGAACCGGAATGTTAAACATATTCTCGTTAGACTTTTTCGTCCGAATAATTCCGATTGAAAACAAGGACTTCAAAGACCGATAACATCATTCTTTATTTCGCGGCAATCTTACTCGTTTCTACTCCATGAATCTGAAGAAAACTGCTCTGAACACGATATTATGTAGGCTGAAACCGATTATAACTGAGTTGAAAAAAATTGAAAGATTTCCAGTTTGATGTAGAGTAAAATACTCTTCAGAAGATTATTGTTGAATCTCTCGCTTGTAAAGTAATCAAAGATGCGAAGAATGATTAGAGGCGCGAGAAAGTCTGGAGCTCTCCAGGCACTTCCATAAGCAACTGCGGCCAGTCTTTGCTGCCTCCTGCCTGACGTCCTTGAATGGGCACCGTGGAATTAGTGCTCCTAATCCAAACGGAACAGGATACCTACGGAGAAGCGTTTAGGCTCCAACATGAGAACTTCAAAGAAGTATGATATTGGGAGGGGGGAGGAGGAGGAAGGACTGTATGACAGGGACGCGCCTAGCGGGAAATCTAGAGAAAAACAATCTAAGCGTTGGCAATTGAATTCTGGTCCTTTCGCATGGTTGGCTACACTAGCTTTGGGTACGGAGAAGGAGTTGGGCATCGTGGAACTTAGCGCTCATATAAAAAATCACACGAAATCCACGGAAAGTTTGAGATCCCGGGGTACTCTGACAAAATATAATAAAGGGAGAGAAAAAAAGCAAGAGAGAAAGAGAGGGGAGAAGAGTGGGTGAGAGTATACTTGGGTAGATTCGAAATTTTTTATCGAATGAATGAAGTATCGAACACGATCGAAATTAAAAATTCTTAAATAGACGACTGCCAAATAAATTTGAGGTTCAAAAATTCTCGGATGAATGAATCCCGAATACAATCAGAAAACCAGAAATATCGAATGAATGAATTGAATGAATATCAATCATATTCGAAGATTGGGAATCGAATTTCGAATAAATATTCGAATGAATTATCGAATAATTAGAGCAGCCATATCTAAACTCTGACATATTCGGCTAAAGCCGATCCATTTATAATCAGCACCCTAAGCCAACTACCCGCTCAAGATTTTCCAAAAATCGGTGAAATCGATGAAATAGATTCAATTTTTAATCAGCACCCCTCATTTACCCCCCCCCCCCTCCTCCCCCTCTATACCAACTCGCAGCCTCGTAGCTCAAAGTTCGCCAAAAAAGGATGAAAGCATTGAAGTAAATTTTTTTCCCATAATGAGCAGCCCCACTTACCCCCTTGTACCAACTCGCAGCCCCATAGCTCAAAGTTTTCCTAAAATCGATGAAATTGAAAAGTAAATTTTTATTCATAATTAGCGCCCTCACATCCCCCGTACCAACTCCCAGCCCCGTAGATTTTTCAAAAAATCGTTAATGTTCCGCTTGCAACTAGTCTATACATTTGCAAAAACGTCATAACTTTCCATTATCTACTAAATAAAATTTTATTGAAGGTGATATAACTGCGGAATTCAGCAACCGTCTAATCCTTCACTATAGCTGCGATGTCTCGCCAGACCCATAACATGGACGACTCTGTGGAAAATGTTATCGGCTCCGAACGTGTAAAGTCATCAGCCTTTCTCGTGCCAAAGTTCAATAGACAATGTGCTTTGAAATTCAGCATAGATGTGATGTCGATTGTACTGGCAAAGTAAAAGGAACACGTTATCGGAAACACAAATCAAGCGTTTTAGGAGAAGTGATTCTTGAATGTATAGCATTTTATGCTTGCCAAGTTTGGACACATAAAGACTCATGATAGAATCGTGACAAAGATGGAAAATAGATTTAAAATCGTTCATTAAGACGAAACTTGATGGTATCCATTTCGTTTCAAATCACCATTGCGACTTCAGATATATCCTACTATGACCAAGCAAGAAGAAGCAATCAGCGTAATGCACAGTTTCCGCTTATACTCTCTACACCTTGCTCCTTACTCTTTTGAAAGATTTTTTGCCGCGTCATAGTGCTTAAATTGGACTCAGAAACGGACATAACTTTTGATAGCCGATACTTCAGAGCAGCTCCTAATCTTATATATGAAGTTACCTGCATGTCTGTTTGTATGCCTATATGTCTGTGTGCTGTTTCTATGAATTTCACCAACTCGGACTAAAGTTTGAGCACACACAATTGGGAGGAGGAAGGGGTATCATAAATTACCTTTCGTTATCGATAGATATTGCATTTATCAATGACTGAAAATTTGAAATGCGAGGTTTGGAGTTAGCACAGGTGGAGAGCGGCGGGGGGGGGGAATATTTAAGCATTTGATCAATTATGAAATGGTTTGTAGAAGTATCCGTTACCTATCGCTTTCATCCGTTTCGCGAAATTTAAATTGGAGAGTTGGAAGATGGCATAGAGAGAGTGTGTGATCAAGCACAGTAATCAAGAACACGCTGTCACCTTTAATGCCGTGGATTGCTTTTATCAATTTCATCAGTATTTTGCAAACTCTGAGGTGTTAGGCTGGAAGTAGCACACTCAGATAATCCCCGGGGGCACGTGGACCGCAAACTCGCGCTTCTCTGCAGGCGGTCAGCAGAATTTTGGGGCGTGGCCAAACCTTCAGCGGCGGTGCTTCCTTTACTGTCGCATGTTCTGCCAGCGGGCAGCAATACAAAGTATTCTGCGGGCGCTCGTCAAATAATTTCTTTCAGCAAGCGCTGGCCACAATTTCAGCGAGCGCTCGGACTCTTTTTACGCAGTTTCGGGCGTACGCCGAGCAAAAATAAGACTCTGTATGGCAGAGGTACCATCGATGGTGCAATTACTCAACTTTGAGGTACCTACTCTCAGCGGAAGGTACCTGTGGCCTATGCGGTCCACAAAGGACCGTGCGGCCTCCAAAATTTTTGCATATTCTTGGGGAATATCCGCGAGAATGAGGCCACTGCGCCGCAGTTAATCTATGAAAAAGCCGCAACTGTTATTTGAGCGTTCCTACAAAAAATTAATCTTTCAAACTTCTGCAAGCGGACAGCAAGAAATCAGCGAACTATTTTTCCGGTGTCCGCTAGCCCAAAAATCGCATGGCCACCTGCCCGCGGCGATTATCTGAGCAGTACGTCCATTCTGACATAATAAAATATCAGGGTCGGTAGTAAACCTATCGAAACTCAGAGTTATAACTCAGAGTTAACTCTGAGTTATCTCTGAGCTAACGCGCAACTTTTTGACCCCTTTAACAGGTGTTTGAACAGATCAAATCCGGAAAGCGATGATAGGCAGGATTCTCCTTGACACGTAGTTTATTCCTAGTAGCGCAACATTGTCCAAATCGTCCTGCACAAGAAACAGCGCCACCAAACGCGCAACTAGTGTCTGCGATAACTCTGAGTTTGATGCGTGTTCCAGGTCTATCGTGGAACTCAGAGATAACTCTGAGTTTGGTCAGAGAAAGAGAAATAGTGCGCAAAAGAAGAGGGGCAGCTAAAAAGTCCTCCGGGGTACATTTTGCTCGTAGTTTAAGCAGGCATGATGGGGGTATCGTGGTGCGCAGTGATTTACAAATTTTTTTTGTAAAACCTTGGCCCAGGGGATTATTCGGTGCGCTGGTCACGCTTATGGTACTCATTTTTCACTATGGGGTCATGTAGAGGTGTTACGGTAGGTTTACGGTAGATGGGAGAAAATCACGAAACTGATCGAAACTTGGTACACTGGGGTATTCGGGGCGCCGATAACGAATATGACATGCAGATTGTACTGTGGTGTCATCTGACGAGGTTACGGTAGGTTTACGGTAGATAGGAGAAATTCACGAAACTGATCGAAACTTGGTACACTGGGGTATTCGGGGCGCCGATAACGAATATGACATGCAGATTATACTGTGGTGTCATCTGACGAGGTTACGGTAGGTTTACGGTAGATAGGAGAAAATCACGAAACTGATCGAAACTTGGTACACTAGGGTTATTCGGGGCGCCGATAACGAATATGGCACGTAGATTATACTGCACTGTCATCTGACGGGGTTACGGTAGGTTTACGGTAGATGAATTAAAGCGGCGGAATTAGCCGAAATTTGGTACACTGGAGTTATTCGGGATGCAGATTACGGACAATCTATCTGCTACATACACTGGTGACATATGGAATGGTTATGGTAGGTATACGGTAAGTAAGACGAAATCATGGAAGGGCAAACTTTGCCCGGAGGATTTATTCTGTGCGCAAATCCTAATAGTCTATTCTTATCATTGCGTATGCCATCCGCTTTCTCTATTGTTTGAAGCTTTCAGCTGCGCAAAAGACCAATCCTCGTGATGAACCATCACTGCCCGATGGAAATGGAAATGAGTGAGGATTTGGTATAACTTGTTTTGACCTGCTAAGTGTTAATGGAATGAGTGAGTACATTATGGCAAAGCAATTTTAGGGTTCATGGGTATGTCATGGTCTAGCGGTTTAGTGATAGGATCTTCACGCTAGACCATACAGGTTCGCGTCCCTACTTTAACGTCGCTTTTGCAGCAAAGTGATTAACAGCTCCTCAAAGCAAAACTCCGAGCTTGAGAGTTGGAATTCGGAATTACGAAAGCGGAACTCAGAGTTTCGATAAGCGTAACTCAGAGTTTCAAAAACGGAACTCAGAGTTATCTCTGAGTCAATGCGGAGCTTCAAACTCGGAGTTTCGACCAGATTACTACCGACCCAGATATCAGATAAAATAATCACTAATTCTCTTTTTACTTTCTTAGACGTGGTCCGGCGCCACGCAAACTCCGTGCGTCGAATGCTTTTCCGTGTACCACGGAAAACGTCTGAATGACGGGATATCAAGTTTGCTTTTATGTCTTCTTCGATGCACTACAGAAATGATTTGATGGAAAAATAACGAAAGTTGTATATAGTTGGTAAAACCATCTATGTGGTTGAGAAGGAGTATGCGATCAAAACTTAGGTCAGCCAAGTTAAACTGTGGAGTTGCTGATAAAGAGGATTTGCATGTTGCACTGGGTGCTGTTGATTACCTAGTATACCGCACAGCAGCTGCCGCTTCATACGACGTTCTCCACACTTTGCGTAGTCGACAGTCGTGCATATAGGATATATCAGCCAGCATCGCTCGTAGAATCCCATAAGCTAAGCTGAGTGCCCAAAGCAGGCAGCGAAAATGGTGCGCGAGCGCAAGGACGTATGGCGTCCAGATCTGTGCCTGGCTCGACTCATTTTATTTCATTTGAGTTAGTTTGGCTTGGAGTGAATTACATGATTTTCCGCATATTCTAGAGTTGACAATGCTTTCCTCATGGCTAACATATCGTGCAACGTTTGATTTATGGTTTACTATTGAAAATTGGAGAAAAATATGATTTGATTTGTGCAACCGCTATTAGTGTGGCACTATAATCACAATTTCTTTTCGACACTAAGATCAAAAGAGTAACAAGAGCGGATTGCACGCGTTGTTTTATTAATCTCAGACATGTTTTTTCTTCGCTTTTCAATAGTAAACCATAATAACTTATGTGATAAAGCACAGGTACCCATGTGCAGAGCTTTGCGATTCTTATCTTCAAAGTGGATAATCATTTCAAGCTTGTACGAAAGATTATGGTCGGTAGTAAACCTGCCGAAATTCGGTGTTATAACTCAGAATTAACTCTGAGTTATCTTTGAACTGACGAGCACCTTTTTTGCCTTAACAGGGGCACAGACAAATCTGGAAAGCGATCACATGATATGGCAGTTTGCTTCGTAATTGGTAGCTTATTTCTGTTAGAGCAACATTGTCGGAATGGTTCTGCACTGAAACAGCGCCACCAAACGCGCCGCTGAGCTCTGCGATAACTCTGAGTTTGGTCAGAGAACGAAATAGTGCATAAAAGAAGAGGAGCAGCTAAGAATCTTTCGGAGTACATTGCTCGTATTTTTAGCAGGCATGATGGGGGGGGAAGGTACGTGGTACGTTTCGGGGCGCTGATCACGAATATGGTATTTATTGTATTTAGTGACATTTGGTAAGGTGGTGGTAGGTTTACGATAGGTGAATCAAAGCAGCGGAGTTAGCCAAAACCTGGTACACTAGGGCTATTCGGGGCACACGTCACAAACAGTCTATGTGCTCTCTACACTGGTGTCATTTGGAGGGATTACGTTAGGTACAATACCGCTCATAATTCATCAAAAAAGTCGCCGGACTGCGGCGCACTCTGCCACACTCCGCCACAGTGCGCCGGAGTGTGGCAGAGTGCGCCACACTCCGCCGCAGTGCGCCGGAATGATCGTCAATTTAGCCATATCTCGCTTCAGAATGGACGAATTCTGAATCCGAGGACACCGTTCGATTCAGCTCGACGAGACGCATCATCTTATATATGAAGCTGAAGTCTGCTTGTCTGTTTGTCTGTACGTATGCTCCGAATAGAAAATTCTACATCTGAACCGATCCGGACCAAACTTGGCACGCCTACACTTCGGGCCCCGGCGGGTGTCATAGGCTACTTTTCGTCATCGATCGATATCGATTTTATCGATTTTTTTGCAGAGTTCACCTACGGGGCTGGGAGTTTGCACAGGGGAGTAATCGAGCATGGGGATTCCGAATACAATATTAGTTGTCAGGATTATCGAATACTTTTATCGCTTTTATCAAAGTTTGAGCTACGCGGCTGGGAGTTTGCACAGGGGGGTAATCGAGCATGGGGTTCCGAATACAATATTTATTTTCAGAATTATCGATTATTTTGGTTGAATTCAGTGTGCTGATAACAGTATTACCATTGATCTGTCGCTGATGACACATAGACAGTGTAGTACACGAGTATGGTAGAGAGCCACTCCGATCGAATTTGTTCCAAGATCTGCTCAAAATCACAATACCGCCCACAGAATGTCAAAATTTCCGTGAACTTCGCGGAATTTCGGGATTTCCGCCAGAGTGCGCGATAATCCGGGAAGTTCGCGACAGTTCAGGATCTGCGAAACCATGCGAATCACGCAGAGTACGCAACGCCGTAACTTCCTTCGGAATGAACATATTCGGAATCCGAAGAAAGCTTTGTGCTCAGTTCATCAAGGCAAGTCTTTCGATATACAGCATATCCTTGATGTTCCGATTTCAATATTCTCAAATCTTTCTGTGGACGTCTTTTCATAAAGGTGTAAAGCAGCGCGCATTGCCCCTAGTAGACTACAGCAAAGACCTTTCGATAGTACTTTTTCTGTAGATTACGCAGCGCTAAAAGGTAGTCACAGGCGTCTTTCCATAGGAGTTAGAAGGGCTGGTAAATTCCGGAAAAATCATGTCGCTCTAAATTTTTCTCAACGTAACTCTAAAATATGAAGCTCTCTTGCTAAGCAGATGTGATTTTCGTAATCAGCAGGTCGGATAACCCTTATAAGCAAGTTTTCCAAGATGTTCGAGTAATTTTATTTTTTCTCGTTTTACGCTCTGAAGCTCGCCGGTGGATTTTGGTCAAAATGTCGATGATCTCGAATTGCAAGGAAACCTCGCTTACAGAGGTTTTCGGACACGCTCTTTACGAAAATCGTAGTCTTTGAGGATTACAGGGTCTTCTTGGAGAGATACGGTGAGGTGAGTGTAACTGCATCACGAAAGCTCGTAACTTTGCCCGCATTTCTCGCGTATCTGTCAGGAACCTTGCCTGCTTGCTTTACGAGTCAAAGTTACTAAAAGATGTGCTATCGAATGGCGCAAGACTTAGGCTCCAGTCTATAAAATTCGCCGAGTTACGAGCCTACGAAAACACGTTCTCATGAATTTTGCTCAGTATGTAAAGATCGCAAATTTCGTCGAAATTCCACCGTGAGTGCTTGTATGACACTCGCATTGCGGATATTATGTTCGCTTCGCTCAATAACTCCACTGTATTAAATATGGTGCTTGCGTGTGCTTTAGCAATTGAATATCAAAGCTATTTTGTGGCTAGAGCTCACAGCACCAAATCTCACAACAAGATCCACTAAGAATGTGAAAAGATTTGATCAGCGTGTTGTGCAAGCACTCATGGTGGAATTTCAAGCAAATATCCGATCTTTACATTTTGGGCAAAATTCGTGAGAACGTGTTTTCGGAGGCTCGTAACTCGGCGAATTTTATAGACTGGAGCCTGAGTCTTGCACCCTTCGATAGCACATCTCCTAGTAACTTTGACTCGTAAAGCAAGTAGGCAGGTTCTTTGACAGACACGTGAGAGGTGGAGGCGAAGTTACGAGCTTTCGTGGTGCTGTTACAGTCACCTCACCGTATCTCTCCAAGAAGACCCTGTAATCCCCAAAGACCACGATTTTCATAAAGAGCGTGTTCGAAAACCTCTGCAAGCGAAGTTTCCTTGCAATTCGAGATCATCGACATTTTGACCAAAATCCACCGGCGAGCTTCAGAGCGTAAAACGAGAAAAAATGAAATTACTCGAACATCTTGGAAAACTTGCTTATAAGGGTTATCCGACCTGCTGATTACGAAAATCACATCTGCTTAGCAAGAGAGCTTCATATTTTAGAGTTACGTTGAGAAAAATTTAGAACAACATGATTTTTCCGGAATTTACCAGTCCTTCTAACTCCTATGGAAAGATGCCTGTGACTACTTTTTAGCGCTGCGTAATCTATAGAAAAAGTACTATCGAAAGATCTTTGCTGGAGTCTACTAGGGGCATTGCGCACTGCTTTACACCTTTATGAAAAGACGTCTACAGAAAGATTTGAGAATATTGAAATCGGAACATCAAGGATATGCTGTATATCGTAAGACTTGCCTTGATGAACTGAGCACAAAGCTTTCTTCGGATTCCGAATATGTTCATTCTGAAGGAAGTTACGGCGAGTAGAATTTAGAAACGCGTGATTCTTCCAAAATTCACCAACGCTTCTATCTGTTTTGGGAGACAGCACGCAGCTACTCTTGAATGCACGATAACCTACAAGGACAGTACTATCGAACAGTGCTTACTGGAATCTTTTATGCTACGCAGACGCTGCGTTACATTCTTGCGAAAAGACCTCCACAGAAAAAATTCGAAAAAACTGGAAATGGAATATCAAGAGCATACTGTACATCAAAATATTAGCCTCGACGATCTGAACACAATGCTGCTTCTGGATTCGGAATACATTGATTCCGAAGGAAGTTATGGCGTTGCGTACTCTGCGTGATTCGCATGGTTTCGCGGATCCTGAAATGTCGCGAACTTCCCGGATTATCGCGCACTCTGGCGGAAATCCCGATATTCCGCGAAGTTCACGGAAATTTTGACATTCTGTGGGCGGTATTGTGATTTTGAGCAGATCTTGGAACAAATTCGATCGGAGTGGCTCTCTACCATACTCGTGTACTACACTGTCTATGTGTCATCAGCGACAGATCAATGGTAATACTGTTATCAGCACACTGAATTCAACCAAAATAATCGATAATTCTGAAAATAAATATTGTATTCGGAACCCCATGCTCGATTACCCCCCTGTGCAAACTCCCAGCCGCGTAGCTCAAACTTTGATAAAAGCGATAAAAGTATTCGAAAATCCTGACAACTAATATTGTATTCGGAATCCCCATGCTCGATTACTCCCCTGTGCAAACTCCCAGCCCCGTAGGTGAACTCTGCAAAAAAATCGATAAAATCGATATCGATCGATGACGAAAAGTAGCCTATGACACCCGCCGGGGCCCGAAGTGTAGGCGTGCCAAGTTTGGTCCGGATCGGTTCAGAAATGGAATTTTCTATTCGGAGCATACGTACAGACAAACAGACAAGCAGACGTTCAGCTTCATATATAAGATGATGCGTCTCGTCGAGCTGAATCGAACGGTGTCCTCGGATTCAGAATTCGTCCATTCTGAAGCGAGATATGGCTAAATTGACGATCATTCCGGCGCACTGCGGCGGAGTGTGGCGCACTCTGCCGCACTCCGGCGCACTCTGCCACACTCCGGCGCACTGTGGCGGAGTGTGGCGGAGTGCGCCGCAGTCCGGCGACTTTTTTGACGAATTATGAGCGGTATTGTATACCGTACCTGGGATGAAGTCACATATAGTTACAAGTCATGAGAACATGGCTAAAGTTCGACCCATCAAGGTTTCGGCGCGCCAACCACAAGTTGACAAAACCCTTTGAGCGGCGGTGCCATCTGGCGGGTCAGTAGGCATACGGTAAGTGGGCCAAATTATGGAACAAGGGCAAACATCACCCGGAGGGCTTATTCTGTGCGCAATCCATAGTCTTTCTTATCATTGCGTATGCCATCCGCCCTCACTACTGTTTGCAGCTTTCACTGCACAAAAGACCAATCCGTGCGATCACCAGTTCTCGATAGAAGTGAAAATAATTGAGGCTTTAATATGACTTGCTCTGACACGCTATGTGTTCACGCAATGATTACATGATGGCAAAGCAACTCTAAGCTTTAAATGTGTTTCATGGCCTAACGGTGTAATTATAGAATCTATGCGCTAGACCATACAGCTTCGAGTAGAAACTTTAACATCGCTTTTGCAGCAGAGTGCGTAACAGCTCCTCAAATAGCATACTGAAACCCCGATCTTGAGAAATAGAGCTCGAAATTTTGAGAGCTAACTCAAAGTTTTAATAGCAAACTCTGACTCTCAAAAACGGAACTCAGAGTTATCTTTGAGTTAACGCGGAACTTTAAACTCGGAGTTTCGACCAAATTACTGCCGACCCATACATTTTTACTCGAATGTTCATCAAACAACAGGTGTGCCATCATTTCACTTGTCTTACATAGTTAATACAGGAACTCCAAATTGAACTGAAAGTTCAGCAAAAGGAAGAATATGAGTACAGAAAGGGGCGTTCAAATGCTTGAGCGGAAGTTTAGCTTCTGCGCTCGATTGCGATTTTTGCCGCATGCTGTGCATGCGCACTACCTCGTTTCGTGGGTTTCTGCGACCGATGCTGGATGATATAGCCTATAGTTGCTGCCCAGATGCAAGGGTTGTTCAGATCTCGTTATCCATGCCTGAGGTTTCATAATCGAATAATAAAGTTTGAACATACTAAGTATCACTTATTCCGACGGCTTGAAAGTTTTCCAGTTCTCTGCGTTATGACAAATAAAAGCTTTTACTTTTCCGTTTTTCATAGAAGCCCGATTTCACTAGTTAGCATGAAAGCAGCCGAATTCCAAAAACTCATAAAGATGCTGCTCGATAGAGACAAGAAAGCTCATAGTAATATTGATCATTCGATCCACAACTGTTTTAAGTGGAAAAGAAGTAAAAATCTGAAGGGTTCTGATTGCCCAAAAAGCGAAAAATGTCGAATCTCCGTTCGAAACCTTTTACAGATTTCCTACTAGCACACATCTATACTATCGAGATCGGATGCTCATATATGCAGTTGCTGTATTCCTTGCTTGAAAACCGAGAAATCGAGAACTTTCGTCATTTTCTCGAAGCAATGCGGACCGTTTTAACCTAAGTAATTCTATACTATAACCCACTGTAATTATGACTGTAAATTTTCTGCTTTGGGTTTCTCTGCTAAAAACAAAATTTCTCGAAAACTAAAAGCAAGAGTTTTTACTATACTGCCATATTCCATAAAATAATGGAATCTCTACATGTTGACGCTGAAACTCACAAAGGTGTTGCCGAGGTTAGCAAAAACTCTTTGATTTATCGAAAATAGTATTTTAGCACAAAATTAATAAGGCTTTTCAATTTGCTCATGTATTATATGAGTGCTAATAGATATTCATGCATACAGCAGCCGTTTTTGTTCCGTGGCTGGATTGCGAGAAATTAAATGGACCAAATGATAGCGGTATCGCCTCCTACCGTTTTTCTTATGCTAGGCATTATATGTAAGTTCTTGGAAACTAGCTGCGATTAAAACGAATATGACAATACGAATATGTTTCTTGAGTAGTTAAAAGTTAAGCATGATTTTTGGCGGATATAATTTTTTCGGAACTTTGAAATATTTTATTAGGGTGTCTCATAATTTTTTTACTGTTTTTACTGCAACCGCCGTCTTTTTGTATCTTTCCTTCATCCGATGTGGCTTCAGTTTTTCGACAGGGCAAAGCAAGCTCTACAAGACGGCTCTCAAGAGTCTGCCCAAATTATATTCCAAGTGAAGTTTTGAGCTGAAATCTGGTGATAGTCGAAAACGAATTTTTCTTTCAAAAATCGTATCTCCGTCCAAAAAATACAAAAATTTCCCCATTTATCCTAGCATGTGCTTGACCCATGCCATGTTCAACTGTACACTTTTCGAATTTCCTCCATGGCTAAAACAGAGAAGAAAATGAATGAGGCAAAATGGCAAACTCCGCCTCAGACGTCCTGAGCTACTTCCAAGCAAATGATTATATAGCTCATACATACAGAAGTACGATCATGTATTTGGATCTTTTGTAGGTGCCCCAGTTCTCGAGAAAGGTTAAAAAAAATATGAGACACCCTAATAGTTCTGTAGAGCTTGTCTCTTACAATTGCTTATTTGATATGTCGCCTTAACATGAGAAACGTTAATTCTGCGTTTAGATAGTAGTACCTCATCAGCAAACAAGCAAACATCAATTTTTTAAAACTCTTCTCAGTTGGACCTCTGCAATCACAAGTTACCTTCATTATTGACCACTTCTCGTTGAATATTCATTTCCAATCTTTTCTGATTCTTGATTACAAAAATTGGGGGTCTTCATGTACATCTTGAGCAAACGCATATCGCCTTTCATTTCGATATTGGCATTCTCCAGTGCCAGGCAATGATCACTCAAGTATCAGAGTTCTTGCATTACATACAAGAACTTTTGTGCACCAATCTGCAGGCTCTCAAAGTCTTTACCTGCACTCTAAATAAAGCGATGCATGCTGCCTTGCTCACTAGAGAATTGCGAAATTCACACGCGAGTGCCTCTGTGCTGGCCAAGAAGCAAAGCAGTGGGATTGTAAAAGAAAGAATTTCATCGTTAACTTTAAAATTTATAATATGAATGCATTTCTTTGAATAAAGATTGTACTAAGATACCAGAAAAAGGTCAACATTTGCGTTTTGCCTATCACATAATCCCTTCTCTCACTATTGTATATAATAACAGCAATTGCAGAATAGGGTTTTATTGACTGTAATAACTTCTGCTGAGGGTTTACTCTGGTGGCCTCGCATGAATATCTATTAGCACTCATATAATACATGAGCAAATTGAAAAGCCTTATTAATTTTGTGCTAAAATACTATTTTCGATAAATCAAAGAGTTTTGGATAACCTCGGCAACACCTTTGTGAGTTTCAGCGTCAACATGTAGAGATTCCATTATTTTATGGAATATGGCAGTATAGTAAAAACTCTTGCTTTTAGTTTTCGAGAAATTTTGTTTTTAGCAGAGAAACCCAAAGCAGAAAATTTACAGTCATATTTACAGTGGGTTATAGTGCCGGGTAAGAGGTAGCGACCATTTTTTCAGTGTTCCTAAGTTTTCACATTTTTTTGAAAAATTTTGTGACGGCAGTTTTTTCCACATTGACGCCATATGTTTCAAGTTTCTACCGTAATCCTACAGTAGTGAAGAGCGGCCGGTGATTCGCTTTATACTGTAAATCTAAGTTGAAGCCAGCTCTACAAAACGGTACCTGCAGCAAGGCAAAAGACCTCTTGGGAAAAGAGATATTGACGATCAAACAGTGTATACATACTTAACGGACACCCTGTATAAGCCGCACCCGCCGCAGCGAACAATGGCGCGAAAGAGCCTTCGAAAAGAAAGTTTTGATTTAACAAACTGAAAACTCGCTGCATTTTGTGACTGATTTTCATTGCGCACGTTCACGTTTTTAGATATTTCCCTATTCTTTCCAGAGATTCGGACGATTTTGGGGTGTTTGGGTTGTGTTTTTTCCTCAAGGATACAGTGGAGTTGACCGTGATTCTTTTGTTTCTAAAGATGTTACTGAGGTTAAAGCTGCTGCTATTTTATTCGATTCTAATGATTGTTGATGATGATGTTGATGTTTAAATAGTGCTTTCAATGCTTCCACAAGAAAGAGCGAAAGCAGAAAGTTACAATCAGGCTACTAGGTAAAATAGGTGGTAGCTGGCTGCTTGCGCGGCCTCGCACATCGCAACCATCATCTCGCATCAGCCCGCGCGCGACCAAAATTATTGCGGCTTATACGCCGGAAAATAGGGTAACTGTGTTTGCACTCAAGGATTGCGTTTTCGTCTGGTAGTAGACCTTATAGGGAAAAGATACTTGGTGACCATAACCACTTGTAATGATATGTTTACCGGTGGATGCGCCTTGCAACGCTGCTGTGCAACTCGCTGAACGGAGTTATGGACTTTTTTCCCCTACTAAATTTACGAAATTTAGGGAGTCACAATTGTCAGAGTCTAAAATTCTCAGACTCAGATATATCGAAAACAGTTTCCGTGAGTTCAACGTAAAACTTCATTTTATTTAGACTCTCTTTTATAGTGCGTAATTGAGCATTCTAACGATATTGGGGTAAGACGTGCAAATTTTGGTGAAAAAAAAATTTCGTAACTTCTTTTGGAAGAGCGCACAGCAGATACAGTTGCATTTAATCATGTACGTTTCTTTCAACAAGCCACGGCCACCAAGTATTTTTCCCTTGTTAGATAAGTTAGTTAATACAGTGTCGCCGGAGGTCCAAAGCGTGTCATGCTTTGCTTGCAAAAAGCTGGGAGATGCTGCCATTAACATTAGAGTGAACGGTAAAAAAATGGGACAGTTAGAGACTAACTGTAGGTTTCTCAAGAAAGAAAAGTGATTGAACCTTCTAATTTTGGCAGATATTAGAAAACATTATTCTCTTTCAGACAACAACCATATACGATCACCAACGCTTTCATTAGTTTTATACTTTCTAAAATGCAATGTCAGTCACTTAGACAATTTATTAACTTTAGGCAGTGTCTGCGCAGTGAAATATGAGGGAAATCTAAATAGCACTGCTATGGGTGAAGGTACAGTCACCAAAACCACGATGGCTTGCTGTCCGCAACATTCAAAGTCAGGAGATATGGTCATTAGCATTTTCAGAAACGAAGAAGCGTGTCACTTAATTCTTTGCAAGTAAAAGCATGTTATCTGTCTACCATCTGGTAGAGCTCTTTACGCCCTATTCATTCATATGCAGTTTACCTCAGATTTCGTCTATCCTCGGAAGATATAGGTTTAAACCTAGTTTTTTTGGTTTTTGATACGTCAAAAAATTGCGACTATTCAAGTATTTTCTTTTTTATCCAGAAAAAGAGGGAATCCTATGTGTTTAATATTAGGTCCTTCCGAAAGTAATGTCGCTTTTTTCAATTGAAGGCCACATCTCACGGAATCAAGATTTTCAAGAGCTCTTGGGATCATTCGATGCAGCATTTCGCTCTCTTTCTAATAATTCTAATTTTATTGCATAGCATTCAATGAGCTCTCAATAAATTACCAAAACCTGCGACTCATGCTTTTTGTCATGGTCAAGTTCGGCTATTTTTCTATATTTTTGTACTGGTTCCCCGAAGATGTACAAGTAACAGATAAATAGAGCAGACCCTATAGGACGCAAAACAATTTTTGCTTTTCTTTAGCTTGCTTCTTTGAGTTTCTGAAGTCAATTTTTCAAGGTCATCAAAGTCCATATTTGGTCAACTCAAACGTACAGAACAACAACCGGCAAGCAACTCGGGTGCCATTCGACGCAGCTTTTTCTCTTCTTTCTATTAGTTGTTTTTTGTTTCCGATTCATCAGGTTTTCCGGGATAAAACCACCATAATGCAGGTTTTCCAGGGCGCCCCGAGCTGTATCCGGAATTTTCTAAAGTTGCTAATTTGCGGTGAATGCTCATTTGGTTTGTAAAATTAGTGTCAAGCCAGAATCCATCTTTGTAAGTTTTAATATCCGAAGATTTATTGCTGTTTGATAAATTTGTGTCTGAGATGAGCCCGCTGAAACTCGGTGGTTCCATCAAAAAATCAATACAAAAATAATGACGAGCTATGGAAAGTAGAAAAAAGTTGTGCTGTTTCCTGTAGGGTTTGCTCTATCCATCCATTACTTGGTCTTCTTCCGAGGGTTGTTATAAAAACTTAGAAAAATTGTGAAACTTGACCTTCTTAAAAAGCATGGGTCGCAGTTTTCGGTAATTTTTCAGAAGCTCATTGAATATGATGCTATGATTCTATAACCCTTAGAAAGAGAATAAAATGCTGCATCGAATAGTTCCAAGATCTCTTAGAAACCTTTGTTTCATCAAATGTGGCGCCCGTTTGAAAAAAGCGACATTACTTTCGGAACGACCTAATATACAGGGTGTCCGTAAAGTATGTATACACTGTTTGATCGTAAATATCTCTCTTCCCAAGAAGTCTTTTGCCTTGCTTCAAATAAGTTTTGTGGAGCTGGCTTCAACTTAGATTGCAATGTAAAGCGAACCACCCATCTCTCTTCATTACTGTATGATTGCGGTAGAAACTGCGAAGAGGGTTTTGAGCCATGAAAGGCCATATTTTGCCTCCCAAAGAAACAAAACAGCCTGAAAGCTTTTACACCAGGCTAATAAGAGTTGCTGATTCTAACCGTAAAGATCCCAACTTATTATGATGCTTCATTGAAGAGTTATGCCGGGTAAGAGGTAGCGACCATTTTTTTAGTGTTCCTAAAAAGTGCGGTTACACCGTTCAGAAAGCTTCGCAATCTTGCGAAGGGTTGAGTATTGAACTCAGTCCATAAAAACCCCATTACACAAGTTTTCACATTTTTTTGAAAAATTTTGTGACGGCAGTTTTTTCCACATTGACACCATATGTTCCAAGTTTCTACCGTAATCCTACAGTAGTGAAGAGCGGCCGGTGATTCGCTTTATACTGTAAATCTAAGTTGAAGCCAGCTCTACAAAGTACCTGAAGCAAGGCAAAAGACTTGTTGGGAAGAAAGATATTAACGATCAAACAGCGTATACATACTTTACGGACACCCTGTATTGTTTAAAAAGCGTAAAGAGCGCTTTTCAATAATATGTCAATTGCTCTATGACTTCACGGTATAGCAGTTACAGCCTACTTGCTCTTGATCGAAACAAATCTCAAAATTTTATAAAAATCAAGTTGTCCCAGTTTTAATAGCCAAATCCCTCTTCAACTGGAAGGGACCCTGCTCCCCCTATCTCACCTATGGAGAAGGCTATGCAACATTTTTGTGATCTGCTATGCACACAAATACCTTATTTTGTCATCGCTATATGTCGCTTTGAAGATTGAGTCATATCTTTTCGGTCGAGAAACTTGTGAAATGCTTATTAGAGCATATCGACTGCAACCTTTACTAGTATTACCATTAATACCCTCTGTTCAATTCTTGAATTGAAGCACATTCGAAATGGACACAGCTGACAACGTATCAAGATTCGTACCAGTTGCGCCTACGGTTATGTGATGTTGCGGCATATTGCACAAAGGGAAGGTACAGACAATCAGGATGTAAGTCGACGAGTGCAGGAGATGTTTAAGCTTGCAAAGTAAGTGGTACATGGTTACACAGATACTCGCTGCACATAGTCTCTTTGTTTCAGTCTGGAAATTCGTCAAAAACGAGCTGTATCTGATCTGCTCGCAGATAAGATTGAACCAGAGGACTTTGACGACGCTGTGTTTCGATCATCTAACAGAAGAGGACCCTACTACAATTGGATGCAAGGACAACCGGCCCATCTCATCGCACTGGAACGTCACGCATCAGCTCTAGGAATTCAGCCGAAATCAGGCTGATTAACAAACATTGTCGTTTACGATTGATTAAATCTGTTACAGAAGCGTTTGGTAAGAATCCCATAATTCTCTCTATCATTTTACAGCGAACATACATAAAAGGCTAAGCCAAATATTATATGAGCATTGGATTTGGTTATTTTTTTGATGCGTGGAAAAGGCTACTTCGGGTCCTTCCCTTGTAAGAAACCATCCTTACAAGCAGGGTCAAGCGTGTGATGCGACTGTCGCAACGGGGGTCGTAAAGGGGGCCTACGGTGAGGGGGGGGGGGTCGTAAGAGGGGGTAGTTTGGATAAAAAACCGTACGATTGAAAGCAGATTTATTACACGCTCTTAACAATAAATTCATGGAATGCCGTGTACCAATGTATCAAATGAAAACAAGTGAACAATAATTTGAAAACATTTGCGAGCGTAGAGATTCGCTTCATTTGCTGCACTTTTGAAAGATTATGACTTAGTTCTTTTTTATGGGAATCGCTATTTCTCGCGCAAAATATTGTCTCAAACGGGGATCGAACCCTGCTGGCATGACTAAAATCCAAAAAATAAACACATTCAGAAGCTCAAATGCTACTAAAGGCATGTATGTGTGATGAAGATGTTGGATGTACCGATTGGTGTAGACATCCTGCTTCCGAAGGCTCACTGAAGACTCGCACACTCGACAAAAGCGCACATGTAGATCAACGGTGACAATCAATAATTCGTAAATCTTTTTGTAATGCCATTTTGCGGCCCTTACAATTTAAGTATACTTTAGATAAGCCCTGCTACTGCTGTGCGAAATCTGGTTTTATTTTATAAACTGCGGATTCTCTTATGATTTTATGTATGGTAGCAAAAAATGAGAAAAGGGGGGTCGTGTCTGCGCCTGATCTGAATTTCTCCGGAGCTGTTGAAGCTTGTTAGCTGCAAACTTGCTGTAATACGAGGCCATCCCTCTAGTTTTCATCATAAGAATTTCAGGCTGTTTTATAACCTCTCTGGTAAGTTACAAAATTTTAAGCTCAAAAATCCCACTTTTGCTTTTTAGTATCGCATCTAAATTTGCGAGAGCCTGATCTAAATTTTTTCGAGCTCACTGCTCCTCAAGGGCTGAAACTTTTTCTATGAATAGTCTGGGCACTATGCTACAAAACCTGTTCTTTGCAGCCTCTCAGTCTTTTCCTGGCCTTAGTTATGAATTTTCAAACTACCGTGCTCATGCATGTTTTTGACGTCGTTCTGGACGGCGCTAAAGCGGTTTTTTTTTCGCAGGAAAAACTGTGAAAGAGGTAAGAACTGAGCTTCTTAGTCGAAAACATTTTTTGTTGTTCAAGAATGTCATTTTTTTCTCCGTGCAAAAATTTGTGTCGATTACGGGAATCGAATTTGCTGGCCTGAAGAATGCCTGAAAATTCAAAAGTAAACTTGCAGAATCTCAAACATTATTGAAGGCGTGTATATGTGCTAGAGATGCTGGGCGCACCCATTGGCCTAGAAATTTTGCTTCCGAAACCTCACTGAAGTTCTGCAGGTGTTTTTTGAGATTGACATTCTTTTATGCAGGTTACCGCGAGAAATGTGGGCAGGGGAAGTAAGGGGGATAGATGGGGAGGGGAGAGAGAGGGGGGAGGGGTCGTACGGATGGGTACCTTCAGGGGGGGGGGGGTCGTAAATGAGGGTCCAGGATCGCATCAACACGCTTGACCCTGCTTACAAGGGAGGTCCCGAAGCAGCCTTTTTATGTGACTCTTCAACCGCTTTGAAGAGCAATGAGAGATGGTTCCAAATCGGTTCAAAACAAAATCTTCATTATTATTTGTGTGCATAACAGATCAGAAAAATGTTGCATAGCCTTCACCATAGGTGAGATAGGGGGAGCAGGGTCCCTTCCAGTTGAAGAGGGATTTGGCTATTAAAACTGGGACAACTTGATTTTTATAAAATTTTGAGATTTGTTTCGATCAAGAGCAAGTAGGCTGTAACTGCTATACCGTGAAGTCATAGAGCAATTGACATATTATTGAAAAGCGCTCTTTACGCTTTTTAAACAATACAGGGTGTCCGTAAAGTATGTATACGCTGTTTGATCGTTAATATCTTTCTTCCCAACAAGTCTTTTGCCTTGCTTCAGGTACTTTGTAGAGCTGGCTTCAACTTAGATTTACAGTATAAAGCGAATCACCGGCCGCTCTTCACTACTGTAGGATTACGGTAGAAACTTGAAACATATGGTGTCAATGTGGAAAAAACTGCCGTCACAAAATTTTTCAAAAAAATGTGAAAACTTGTGTAATGGGATTTTTATGGACTGAGTTCAATACTCAACTATTCGCAAGATTGCGAAGCTTTCTGAACGGTGTAACCGCACTTTTTAGGAACACTGAAAAAATGGTCGCTACCTCTTACCCGGCATAACTCTTCAATGAAGCATCATAATAAGTTGGGATCTTTACGGTTAGAATCAGCAACTCTAATTAGCCTAGTGTAAAAGCTTTCAGGCTGTTTTGTTTCTTTGGGAGGCAAAATATGGCCTTTCATGGCTCAAAACCCTCTTCGCAGTTTCTACCGTAATCATACAGTAATGAAGAGAGATGGGTGGTTCGTTTTATATTGCAATCTAAGTTGAAGCCAGCTCCACAAAACTTATTTGAAGCAAGGCAAAAGACTTCTTGGGAAGAGAGATATTTACGATCAAACAGTGTATACATACTTTACGGACACCCTGTATATTAGGTCGTTCCGAAAGTAATGTCGCTTTTTTCAAACGGGCGCCACATTTGATGAAACAAAGGTTTCTAAGAGATCTTGGAACTATTCGATGCAGCATTTTATTCTCTTTCTAAGGGTTATAGAATCATGGCATCATATTCAATGAGCTTCTGAAAAATTACCGAAAACTGCGACCCATGCTTTTTAAGAAGGTCAAGTTTCACAATTTTTCTAAGTTTTTATAACAACCCTCGGAAGAAGACCAAGTAATGGATGGATAGAGCAAACAATTATACTTACTCAAAAACTGACTTCCCTTAAATATGGCCAACCTTGTGACTTCAGCTGTACTGCCCTAGAAATTTCTTTTGACATCTTTTATACTATTTTTATCACTCTGGACTCTATATGTTATTATGCTTAGCGAACACAAATGAGCAACAAATTCTTTTAATGTACTACATAAATACCGACATAACACTTTTATTTGCGCAGAAAAAACTCTTAATCACTGCAAGGTCTCTTATCAACATCATTCGCATCAATATTTTCCAGGTAAATCTGTCCATTGGCGCCCTTCAAGCCTCTAAATATCTGCCACTGTCCGCTGCCCATGTTATTGTCGGTCGAAACCATTTTTATGAGATTTCGAAAAAGAGAGATCCCGAGATCTTTTGAGATCCTCCTAGAAATGCATTCTTTCTTTGAATATTTTTGTAATTTCGTGTGCAGTAATTCCTCCCCTTGAGAAAAAATTTCTCGTCCTTCCAGGTGAAGGGGGGGGGGGTCGATCTCCAAAGTGAAGGGGGGGGGGGAAGCTTTTGCTCACCCCATCGCATCTATAATCAAAGGACACTTTAGTGCGCCCGATTACTTTATATAGCGAGTTTTTGATGGAACGATGAAGCCATTCATAATATCCACCCTGCCACGGTGCGTATGGTGTTATGTGGATCCATTCTATCCCTCATTGTGCTAGTACTCTCTCAACTTCAGTGTTTTCAACTGCTCGCTGAACTGACTTATGAAGGATCTGTTCGCCAAGCAAAAATGTGGGAGCGTTGTCACAAGTTACCGTTTTTGGAATTACTCTTCTAGCGAAAATTCGTCGTAGAGCATTGATGAAAGTTCCTGTAGAGAGATCCTCAACCAAATCGATATGAACAAGTCTGGTTGTGCGACACGTCAGTATACATGCGTAAGTCTTCGCTTCTTCTTTCGTCGTACACGCGATCGATAATGGACCGAAGTAGTCCAGTCGAATGTGTTCGAACGGGCGTGATCTTTGCACTCTCCTCAGTGGTAAATTTCCTATTTGCGAATAGGAAAAAGAGAGGTTGTTAAATGACATTGTAGACATCGTTGTGTGATACTTTTAGCCTGTTGCCGAAGTTTTGGAACCCAGTACTCCTGGCGCACCATTGCCATGGTGTGAGCTACTCCGCAGTGGTATTGACTGTGTGCTTGTAAGATGATTCATCGAGAAAGAGCAGTCTTAGAAGCTACGTAGATGGGCCTTTTGGCAGTTTCTGAATATCTGCGTGTTTCAATCGTCAAAAACATCGAAGAATACCATTTTCATCAATGCGAATATTGAGGTCTTTTTGAGAATTGATTTGATGTTCCGTGACCATATGTTTTTGATGGTCTTGTATTATGCATAGTCGGGCTTCTCTGAGTTCGACTCCGATGAGTTCGAAAGTAGTTGCTGCAAACTGGATAGCCGGTAGATGGTTGCAGATTTCTCCCTTCCTTTCTTGTTGAAAATGTTGAGTTACGCGCCGTAAGAATCTCATGGCGTACGCTACCACCCTTTGAGCTTTAGGAGGGAACTGTATCTGGTTAGGGTGAACAGTGTTTTCTCTTCCACTTCGTTTGCCATTATCATGTTTAGCTGTACAGGGAGTACTGGTTCTTCCTCGCTGATCGTTGATAGTGAGAACAATTCGGATCTCCGCATTTTTTCAGTCTATCTGTAAGTTCAGCGTCGCCCCATTACAAGTGGTTTTTGAGTGTGTCCGGCATAAGTTCTCTGGTACCGCAATCCGCGCGGTTATTTTGTGTAGAAACATGCCTGAACAGGCAAATAGTTTTCCTTTCTCTATGTCTTTCACTATATTTTTCAGTTCCTCTAAGGATTATTGACTAATACTCCCACTGTACTTCGTTTAGAATTTCCATCCTATTACGATTTCCGAGTTCGTAAGGAATATTATTTCGTCTATTTGTATGACTGATGCGAGTGAGTTGTAGGCATATCTGGCAACTCTTGCCCCCATCACAACAGCATTTATCTCGTATTTTGGAATGGTGATCGACGTCTTCAACAAGTACAGTTTCGATTTTGCCATTAAGAGTGGTGGTCTCATAGTTGTCGAGTAGATGCACGTTGCTATAGCGCACTGGCTAGCATCTGTAAAGACAATAAGTCTGTACTTATTGGAACTGGATAGAATTTGTATTTGTAGAACATAGTTATTCCTTTCATTAAATAGTACCATTGCATACGGAGGTTTTTTGGAAGTGTGTCGTCCCAAGGGTAGTCATCCTTTCACAAAAACTGCAGGAGAATCTTTGCTGGTAGAAGAATCGGTGCTAAAAAGCCCATAGTATTGTAAACAAAGGCAACCTCTTGTGTTACTCTTCTTTTAGTTATAATTCTCTGGAGCATTATAATGCTTGCAAGAACGACATTATCTATGTGAGGTCTCCATGAAACGCCAAGTAATCTCGGATATCGTTTCTTCAAGCAATCGTCTGACTTGATATTAGAGTTAAATGTCTCATCGTTTGACATGAATTCCCTCAAGTTCATGTTTAACCCCTCGAATATTCTTTTTGAGATTTGTACTTGTGTATCGCTTCTGATGATAATCTTCCAAAGAGCAGATTATCTACGTACAGATTCTGACGTATCTCTTCAGTCATCTCATTCGGGCTTTTGAATTTTGGAGATGAAACTCAATAGTTGCTGCCAGAAGAAAAGGTGACGTATTCAGTCCGAATGTGACTCTCGTGAATCTGTAGGTTATTATGTTGTCGGGTGTTGGCGGACGCGCAATATTTCTAATCCACATACATCGAGTAGCATCTCTGTCGGCTTCTTGGAGTCTCACTTTTAAAAAGCTTTTTCGACGTCCGAAATCACGGCGATGTTGAGAAGACGAAAACGTAGTAAGATGCCCACTATGTCTGATAAAAGCAGTGGACCCTGGTGAAAAACGTCGTTTAACGATGGTTAATCTTTGTAGTGAGCCGAGGCGTCGAAGACAATTCGCAGTTTTGTAGTTTCTTTCCTGGTGTAAACACTGCCTGGTGCGGAAGATAGTGTACGATGCTGGTGCTGGGAGTCGATTGCTTTGTAGTGAGCCGAGGCGTCGAAGTTCCTCGATGATTCCTTTTGCTGCTTGCTTTTTGAGAATGTTGTCGTAGTCTATCAAAATATCAACATTTTCGGAGCACATTTCCAACTTTGTGAAGTCTATTCATTGTTATTGCTTTATTGTCCGGAGCTTGAGATGAATGTTCTTCCAAGGAAGTCTCACATAATAGCCGTCTCCCCATGTTAGATAGTGTTTCTTTTTCGAGAACTTGATTGTTTATTAGTTGTTGCTCATTCTGTAATGTGCCTGTGAACTCATCTGTTCCAGTGTTTTTCAAGGCCCAATAACGATCCCACATCTCCTTTTTGCTGACTGAGCTTCGGATCGTTAATACTGTTGGTGATCTGGACGTTTCACTTGCTTGACGACCACTGATTATGTATCCAAACTTAGTGGGGATCAGTAGGAGTCCGGAAGGTAAGCTGAGACGTCCTATCGGAAGTATGAAGTTCCGAACATAGTCACATCCAAGTAATATTTGTGATTGTAAAGGCTTGCCTTTGATTGGCAGAGAAAGAGGTATCTCCTGAGTTGTTATGAATTCCAAATCATTGTCATCAAGATCTGCTTGTTCGATATATCTTGTGATGAAGTTATGGCGGTGTAGGCGAATATGATGTTTAACTCCTTCTGTGTCGCACAGCTTCAAATTTGTGATGTCACATTTCTTTGCTATAGGAGTAGGCGATCCAAAAGTACTGATCATCAAAGAAGTTGGTCCCATACTAGGTAGTTCAAGATCATTAGCTAATTGGTCGCTTATGAACGAGAGATCTGAGCCTTTGTCCAACAGTACTATGGCTTCGTGCATCTTTCCTCTCAAATCGAACACTTTTGTAGATCAGCCAGAAAGATTACTTCGTTACGTTGAAAGGTGTTCGTTTCTTCACACCATTTGTTCGTTTGCAGTACAACTGCCTCATTATTGACGGCGAGCTGGTTTGTGGTCTGTTCTTCCTCTTCGTTATGGTTTTCTTCTTCGATTTCCTCCGATGTGATGACGTGTTGGTTAATACTCTTCGTCCCTTTCATCGGTCTTTGAGTTGATGTTTTTATTGCTGGCATTTTTGCTCTTTGATGTTCGTCAGTCTCCTTTGGTGGACGCTGCGGTCCTTGTTTGGATAGCGTTTGTGAATTTTCGCTGCAAATTGCTGTATGGTGTTTTTGTTGACAATTGCGACAGTTGCCTCTTACGCATGACGCAGCTCGTCTTCGTCCGCAGTTCAGGCATCTTTTTGTTAAAGTAAGAAAGTTTCTCTTGGCAGACGGGTTTAAAATCTTCAGACAAGTGCTCCATTTGTGTCCTCATTGTCTACAGTATTCACAATTCCATCCGGTTTGTCGTGTTCTCTAGTACGTTCCTTATTATCAATGTCTGGATACATCATATCTCTGAGTTTTTCCTCTTGTGCAAGGACTTTATCTACAGCGTTCAACCATTTTTCAAGGCTCCAATTGTTGCCGTCTTGTTCATCCATCTGTAGGTTCATTTCCATAGTTGCTTTTTGTATGCGTCCGTGAAATTTCTGTAGAAATGTTTGGATCGTGTAAACTGTCCAAGTGTTCCCCAAGATCTCGCAATTGTGAAGCAATCGCTAAGAGTCGATCCAGTAGCCTTCTTTGTTCGGCAGCAGTTGATCCTTTGGCAGCACTGTTGTTGAGACTTTTGTTCAGCTCTCGGATGATGCTGTCCTTGTTGCCATAACGTTTTTGTAAATATTGCACGGCCTTTTCGTAGTTGTTTGCTGTGACGTGAAATTTGGAAACTGATTCTTTTGCTTCTCCACTCAAAGAGGATAGAAGGTAGTTGAATTTTTGTAGATTCGTTAATTCTTGATCATGCACGTTTGCCTTAAACAGCGTCCAAAAATTGTCCCAGTTCTATCTTTTTCCGCTAAAGATGGGAATTGGTAATACAGGAAGTTTGCTCAATGCAAGAGTTGTCGGGTTCGCTTCTGGATGTCGGCCTATTCCGATTGATCTTTCGTTGTCGTTTTCTGCCGTATAGTTGTACAGAACGTGCCTCAATTTTGACTTGTGATCGCGAAGATTTATGATAACTTCATGAACTGCATCATGTGCTTGCTAAGTTTTCGTCACCTTCTACCGAGTGATCTTCGTATTCATCGTAGGCGTTTGCTAGTTTTGCCATCGAAGTTTTTAAAAGAGTGATGTATTCGTCGCATTCTTTCAGTGCTGCGTATACATCAAAAACGCGCTCTTTCCTGGCTGACTCTGAATCGCAAGGATTAGACAAAAGAGCGCTATTTT
This sequence comes from Cylicocyclus nassatus, assembly GCA_958299035.1. Classification (NCBI taxonomy): domain Eukaryota; kingdom Metazoa; phylum Nematoda; class Chromadorea; order Rhabditida; family Strongylidae; genus Cylicocyclus; species Cylicocyclus nassatus. The sequence continues at coordinate 50,601,805 of CATQJL010000112.1, read as the reverse complement.
CTTTTAACCTAGTAGATATCGCTTGCGTGCGCTTTGTGAAGAGGCCCTTGAAGGCTCTTAATGTAACTGCCATCTTTATGTAACAAAGTGAAAAGTTAAGTTAATCAGTACCTTCTTCCTCTTTCTCTCTGTATTTTCTGGCTCGTATTTGTTGTTGTTGTTGTTGTTCTGCGTTCTCGAGGCCCGTTGCTCTTCGCATTGGCCAATGCACCAGTTGATTTGGTTCAGTGGTTGTGGTGGTCTCGCATTACTTCAAACTTGGGTAATTAAACTTTATCTTTAGATCTTCAAATAACATGAACATGTACTTGATAACAACAACAGGCTAAACTACACTGAACTACTATACTAAAGGATAAAAGAAAACAATTGATTTTGGTCTTAGCTGCCACTTTTATATAGCAACTAGTTGGCAAACCCGGCTCCGCCCGGCCCTGTCATTATTATGTTCGTAATCAGCATGCTCGATTACCCCCTGTGCCAACTCCCAACTCCGTAGCTCAAATTTTGCGAAAATCGATAAAATCGATATCGATCGCTAACGAAAATTAGCCTATGACACTCGCCCGGTCCCGAAGTGTATGTGTGCGAAGTTTGATCCGAATCGGTTCAGAAATGGAATTTTTTATTCGGAACATACGTACAGACATACAGACAGACAAACAGACATTCAACTTTATATATAAGATACTAGCTGGCTTACCCGGCTCCGTCCGGCCCTGTCAACATGATAAAGCTCTCATTCCCTATTCCATTACCCTGTGCCCACGCCTACATGCCAATTCACTATTCCCGCTGTTTTAGTAATCAGAATGCTCGATTACTCCCCTATGCCAACTTCCAGCCCTGTAGCTCAAACTTTGCAAAAAAATTGATAAAATCGATAAAAGTTGCGGATAATTCCAAACAACTAATACTGTATTCGTAAACAGCATGCTCAATTACCTCCCTGTGCCAACCCCCAGCCCCGTAGGTCAAAAAATTGCAAAAAATCGATAAAAATCTATAAAAACGATATCATTCAATGACGAAAAGTTGCCCATGACACCCGTCCGGCCCCGAAGTGTATGTGTGCCAAGTTTGGTCCGCATCGGTTCAAAAATGGAATTTTCTATTTGGAACATACGTACACACATACAGACAGACATACAGACAGACAAAGAGACATTCACCTTTATATATAAGATGTTTGGGAATAGGAGGAATAGGCGATGATTAAGCGTAAGTGACAAATACATGTTTTGTCTTCGAAACCAATCAAAATATCAACATACGATTTCACAAGGTGAATAATGTTAAGAAAATGAAAAGCGTTTACAAATTCATGGTGACTGCCTTTGATAAACCTTCAAGCTTGACCATGTTTTACTAAGAATCGAAATCGGGAACAAACACAACGGGACGAAACATTCTGGAGAAGGCGACTATTATTGAAACATGAAATGAAAAAGACTAAACAATGGATTTTTTGCAGCCTGTCAAACATCATGTGTACCACATATAAAAAAACACTGTTTGGCCTTACCACTCGAGCATTTTTAAACCCACGAATTCTCTTCCTGGGCTACCTATGAGCAAAACGTCCGCGCTTCCAGATCCATTTCATTGGATTTGTTAGAAGGAGGTTATAGGAAGAAGTTCCGCAATAAACCATTGCGCGGATTTTGAAATTTTTTCCGAGCAGAATAAAATCATTCACAAAAGCAACAGTATCTATCAGTATCTTATACGGAATTTTCTTGTCTATCAGATGAAAACAGAAGCGTTTGAGTTCTAGCAAAGTTACGAAATCTTTTGTGCATCACATTTCATGTTGACTACCCTGCAAACTTACAGTATTCATTATGCAACATAAGTTGAAAATTTCATAGTTCACTGCTTTCATCGGAGCTATCAATATCTGTGTTAATGACTCGGTTCCCTTAGATGGTGCATTCCACTTTTTTTCGCCTGATTCTTTCTTGACGTTGCATTTCTGGGACGTTTTGTTGCTGATTCCACGACGGCCAATGGCAATCCTGACCTTCGTCGCCCTTCTGTAACAGATTTAATCAATCGTAAACGACAATGCTTGTTAATCAGGCTGATTTCGGCTGAATTCCTAGAGCTGATGCGTGACGTTCCGGTGCGATGAGATGGGTCGGTTGTCCTTCCATCCAATTGTAGTAGGGTCCTCTACTGTTAGATGATCGAAACACAGCGTCGTCAAAGTCCTCTGATTCAATCTTATCTGCGAGCAGATCAGATACAGCTCCTTTTTGACGAATTTCCAGACTGAAACAAAGAGACTATGTGCAGCGAGTATCTGTGTAACCATGTACCACTTACTTTGCAAGCTTAAACATCTCCTGCACTCGTCGACTTACATCCTGATTGTCTGTACTTTGCCTTTGTGCAATATGCCGCACCTTCACATAACCGTAGGTGCAACTGGTACGAATCTTGATACGTTGTCAGCTGTGTCCATTTCGAATGTGCTTTAATTCAAGAATTGAACAGAGGGTATTAATAGTAATACTAGTAGAGGTTGCAGTCGATATGCTCTAATAAGCATTTCACAAGTTTCTCGACCGAAAAGATATGACTCAATCTTCAAAGCGACATATAGCGATGACAAAATAAGGTATTTGTGTGCATAGCAGATCACAAAAATGTTGCATAGCCTTCTCCATAGGTGAGATGGGGGAGCAAGGTCCCTTCCAGTTAAAGAGGGACTTGGCTATTTTTGACCGAGAAGAGTGAAGGAGTAGCTGGACCTGAGATGAATTTGACGCAAGCTTACATATCTAACAGGGGAGTGAAAAGAAAGAAGATAAGTGGTATAGAGGTGTCATATAAAGATTTCCTCAATGCTTAGGCTTTGGAAGGTTATCCTACAGAGATTTTGACTCAGGAAATTTGGTGACATATCATTTTTATTCAATGAAAATAAAATGAAAAACTTGGAACATACAGGATCGACGTAAATTGTCTCTTTTTTCTAACTCTCCTGTAAATTCAGGTATAAAAATCATATTTAGCTTCAGCATCAGCTGATTTTATGCAATCACTTTGAGCTCCTTTTTCGAAAAGAGAAAAGCTTTCTAGATTTGAATTCACGGGAGGTTAGAAAAAAGAACGGTCTGCGTTTACTGGCGAAATCTCGCTCTGCAATAGGGCTAGACAACTGGGCATTTTTGATCACTCTTTGCATAAAAACTTCTTCACAAAAACACACATGTGCTGAACTAAAATGCCATTAGAGGAAAAGAGACGGTCTACGCCGAATTCTGTTTCGTGCGCTTTTTGAAGATATTAGGTTGTTGGGTGAAAAAACTCGTGGCTTTTCAAAATCAGGTAGATATATTTAGTATTAACTTTCTCCACCTCGCTTCTAAGGGTCGCCGGAACAAGACTTTTTTGGATTGGAAAAGCTTTGTGCACTAACGTTTTGTATACCATTCGATAGCAAAGAACACGAGGAATCGAAGTGGGCTGTCTCTTTTTCCTAGCTTCTTTGTGAAGCGAGATACGAGCAGTTTTATTTATTAAGTTTCAATATCAGCCATTTCTGAGTAATCATCTTATCAAACCAAGAAGATCTTTTCGAACATTTATATATGATTCGAAAGCTTAAGAAACGAGTTATCTAACTGCTCCTTTACTTGTTATTAGTCTATCTGATGAAAGGAGATATGGCACGATTTTTGTCAGTAAACATGCATCCATCACTAGCTAGTCCAGATTTTCTACTCTTGCTCAACTTTTTCTTGCGACAATGGATATTCATTGATACAATGTTAATAAAGAGTCAGACATCCTTTCAGTTTTTGCTTATGTCTCGTTATCAACGCCACTTTAAGGTCTCAACATACAAAATGTGTTTTTTCCAACAAAACACTATTGTTTCGATGCTCTCTTGCAGTCTTGATGTCTGAGGTAGAAGAGCTGTTGGCATTTTTTTCAAACAAAAAGTGTTGTTGTAACAGCTGTTTGATTCGGCCGTTATGCCTTGATTCTAGTCTCAGCCTAAGGTGAAAGGGGCCAGCCAGATGCCGGCATTAGAATGAGGAGGGTCAGAATTTTCTCCACCTATCGCATCTATGGCCTTCACCAAGCGCGTAATCAACGGCAAAGGCCAGCGCCTTTGATTAGTAAAAAGCGGCAATTTATGAAACACTATTTTTTACATTACAAATATTAGGGAAGCTGAATATTGCCAAGAATCATTCTTAAAAGAATCATTCTTGAAAACGTCTACTTTTGAATTGCATAAGTTACTACGAAATGCTATAGATCAGCGCATACCACGCTCATCGTGTAGGCAATAATCGATTGAGCCAAAGTTTGGGTTTTACGGAATTTTTTTGTGAAGAAAATTGCGAAAAACTCGAAAGTGCTCACTTTTTCGTCTCGGCGGATTCAAAGTGTTTTTTTTTTGAATTTGAAAATATTCAAATTTTTTCCGCTTGAAAGTGACAGAAACCTACCGTTTTCACCAGTTATAATCTAGGCCAATCTTTGCTGTATGATATAAAGTTCTGCAATCGCTTTTTGCTTAAAGTATCAAATACGGTCCGTGACGGATCAAACAAGCACCTTCGCAATGTATCATCTAGACAGAGGATTTTTTAAGATTTTTTTAGGAAAGCAAATTGTAGCACAAAGCCTCTCAAACGTTATGCATATTTTTTCAAACTATATCCGGCTATTCTTCATAGATTAAGGTTAAAAAGCGAAAGCCAAGAATTTTGTGAATTCTTCTTTTATTTAAGGGCATAAACTCCGGATAAACCGAAATGCTATGAAAGCGAAACCATAATAAGTAACCAGAAAAAAAAAACGCTTTTCAAATATCATGAAAAGGTTTTAAGAGATTTTTTTTGGAAACCAGCGCTTGAAATAAGGGTGGCCATTACTTACAAAACAACCTAATATTACCATCGGAAAAATGCTTGTAAAAATTTTTTGCACGGATATGGTGAGCATAAGCTTTCGCAGTATACTAGGATGTTCCAAAAGGCCCTTATTCCCTGTTTGTTTGTTCCTGTTAAAGGTGACAGCTAATTCTTACTCCAGCAATGTTTTCTTTACTCAAACAGGCTTTGGCACAAGTTTAGGTGTATGAGATAAAGATGAAGATAAAGAATTTCTTTTACAAGAGCAGAGATATAGGCCAACTCTTGATTTCCACGGAGCAATCGCTGACCCGGCTGTGGAGCGGGGAGGACCACCTAGCGACCGAAGAAAGTCAGACGGCGGGATCCAACCTGGCCGGCACTTAGCTAGGTATTCGCCGAAATGGGAAACGTCGAACTCCTTTACAGCTTGTGAGGCCCTACCAAGTATACACTCGGCTGTACATCCCAGTTCGATACCCAGTGTTAACCCCATGCCACGTCAAGGCCGCCTACCATTGTGGGGAATTCGAGTTAAACATTCCAATAAAGCATTCGAATTAAATCTATTCAAGACCCCGTTTCTTGATTTTTCGATTTTTAGTATTTTATTAGGTTATCCGAAACCCGAAAGTTTTATCCGTTTTTCAACCTATCATAAAAACAGAAGGAATGAAGATAGGGAAACGCTTCAAGCACCACCTGACGCATCTTTTCCTCCTCTTTCTAACTGTCATGCTCCCATGCCGATTACTCTTTTGCTCACTGAGATAAACGCCGAAATTTCGCACCCTTGGTTTCTATCATTCCAAGTTTGGCAATTTTTCATAATCTTCATTTTCAACTTTTGGAAATTCTTTGATAGCTCTCAGATAGAGTAAACAAATGGCAACGCAACGCATTTTTTGGCTTATCCAGCTGGCTTTTCAGTATTTTTAACATGATTTTTTCAAAAGTTTTCACTTTTTGCGAAGTCCCAAAATACAGAAACGCTTTGAACACTAACAAATCATCGGATTTTGAAGCTTTTCAAAATCGATTACGATTATCCACTATTTTACAAAGCAAATGAGCGTTTACCGCCTCGAAATATAAGATTTCGCATTTTACGTTGTACGCTGGGGCGAGGTCAAATTCAAAAATTATGGAAATTTTATCGCAAAGGACTTCATAAATTGGAGGGAAAATACACTGGAAAGAGGAGGAAAAGCTGCATCGAATAACACCTTAGTTGTGCGCCGTTTCATGATGTCTGGCTTTTGGCATCACCAAAAGTGGAATTTGATAGCATCAGAAAAATAATTCCAAAAAATTTTCAAGGCTAGCTTTAGATGCCGCAAAATTGCGTTATATTGCTCTTTGTTTGCTCTATCTAACTGCTACCAGAGCTTATCCGAAAGTCAAAAATAAAGATTGTGAAAAATTGCCAAACTTGGACATAGTAAAAACCATGTGTTCGAAATGTCGGAGTTTATCTCAGTGAGCAAAAGAGTAATCGGCATGGGAGCATGACAATTAGAAAGAGGAGGAAAAGGTGCGTCAGGTGGTGCTTGAAGCGTTTCTCTATCTTCGTTCCACGTGTTTCTATGATAGGTTGAAGAAGCAGACAAAACTTTTGGGACAACCTAATATTAAAATCCTCGTTTTTTAATCATTCGAATTTTCGAGTTTCATTCGAAACCCTATTTTTTGTTTATTTGTGTTTCGAATTTCATTCGAAACCCCGTATTCTTAATTATTCGAGTTTCGAACATCATTCAAAAATGGAAAACATCCGAATATCAGACTTCGAATGCGAATATATTCGAATGCTTCATTCGAATGATCAAATTTCTATTCGATTCGGACAAAGTAGAGCGGACCCGTGAAAATCAACGCTACCAATGAAAAATTTTGTATGAAAGAAATTCGGGTTACGGTTACTTTGGTTACGTCACCCAGGGCGAAGAGTCTGTCCAACATGGGAACCGCGAGGAAGTAATTCTTGGGGAGAAGGGGGGGAGGGGGACGTATGACAAGGCACCCACTTAGCGGAAAATTTAGGGGGGGGGCTTTGAGCACCCTGGGCTGGGAGGTTATATGGGCACCGTGGAATTAGTGCTCCGAATCCAAACGGACCAGGATACCTACGGAGAAGCGTTTAGGTTCCAACATGGGAACTTCAAAGAAGTATTGGGGAGGGGGGAGGAGGAAGGACTGCATGACATAGCGGGAAATCTGGAGAAAAACAATTTAAGAGTTGGCAATGGAATTTTGGTCCTTTCGCATGGTTACACTATCTTTGGGTGCGGAGAAGGAGTTGGGCATCGTGGAACTTAGCACTCATATAAAAACGGTCACGAAATCCACGGAAACTTTGAGATCCCGTGGTACTCTGACAAAATATAATAAAGAGAGAGAAAGAAAGCAAGAGAGAAAGAGAGGGGAGAAGAGTGGGTGAGAGAGTATAAGAGTATAAGAGAGTATACTTGGGTAGATTCGAAATTTTTCATCGCATTCAAAATTGAAAATTCTCGAATAAACGACTGCCAAATAATTTGAGGCTTAAAATTTTTCGAATGAATGAATCCCGAATACAATCAGAAAACCAGAAATATCGAATGAATGAATTGAATGAATATCAATCATATTCAAAGATTGGGAATCGAATTTCGAATAAATATTCGAATGAATTATCGAATAATTAGAGCAGCCATATCTAAACTCTGACATACTCGGCTAAAGCCGATCCATTTATAATCAGCACCCTAAGCCAACTAGCCGCTCAAGATTTTCCAAAAATCGGTGAAATCGATGAAATAGATTCAATTTTTAATCAGCACCCCTCATTTACCCCCCCCCCCCCTCCCCCTCTGAACCAACTCGCAGCCTCGTAGCTCAAAGTTCGCCAAAAAAGGATGAAAGCATTGAAGTAAATTTTTTTCCCATAATGAGCAGCCCCACTTACCCCCTTGTACCAACTCGTAGCCCCATAGCTCAAAGTTTTCCTAAAATCGATAAAATTGAAAAGTAAATTTTTATTCATAATTAGCGCCCTCACATCCCCCGTACCAACCCGGCCCCGTAGATTTTTCCAAAAATCGATAAAAATGTTCTGCTTGCAACTAGCCTATACATTTGCAAAACGTCATAACTTTCCAATATCTACTAAATTTATCTACTAAATTAAACTTTATTGAAGGTGTTATAGCTGCGGAATCCAGCAACCGTCTAATCCTTCACTAAAGCTGCGATGTCTCGCCAGACCCATAACATGGATGACTCTGTAGAAGATGTTATCAGCGTCCGAACGTGTAAAGTCATCAGCCTTTCTCGTGCCAAAGTTCAATAGACAATTTTGAAATTTAGCACAGGTATGATGTCGATTGTCGGCAAAGTAAAAGGAACACGTTATCGGAAACACAAATCAAGCGTTTTAGGAGAACTGATTCTTGAATGTACAGCATTTCATGCTTGCCAAGTTTGAACACATGAAACACATAATTTTGGTACGTCACTTACATGTTAATAAGTCACTTTTTCACTGCCAATGACCAGCAAAAATTCACCATTATAAGCTGTTCAATGCAGGAAAAATGTGCATTCTGTTTGATTGTCAATAACTCTCTTGCCATGAAATCTTTCGGAAAAGATTAGGTACCATTTTGTAAAGCTGGCTGCGACTATGTCGCCATTGTAAGATAGACCTTTCGAAAAAATTTTTCTCAAAAAACTAAAAATTTCTGCAATATGGGTTTTCATGCTTGCTAATTTTACTAGATAACTTTTCGCTTGTTCGCAGTGCTTTTTTGAATAGCGTAATCAAATTTTCGACGAATATCAAAAATTCGTCATTACGTTTTATCTGGCATAACTTGTGATAAAAGTATTACGTAAAGTGCGAGTTTTATATTTGATATGAACGACACTAATTAACCGAGCAAAAGAGTCTTCAGCTTCTCTAGTCCTTTTCAGAGGTAAAATATGAGCCTAAACAACGCAAAACCCCCTTCAATTTTCCTACCGTAATCCTACAGTAATGCAGAGAGAGACTAGCAACTCCCTCCATACAGTTAATCTAAGTCAAAGCCTGCTCCACAAAATGGTGCCTAAAGCTTAGCGAAAAACTTAATGAGAAGCGAGTTATTAACAATCAAACAGTAGGCACATTTTTGGGGACACCCTGTATATTGCACGTCGACGCAATATTTACTTATTTATTTATTGAGTATATTTTATCCACTGATGCGCCAGAGAAACGTGACTTTGAAAAGAAAAATACAATGTCGAGATGAAACCATATGCATCACCAGTGGTCTTATACTATGAGTTTTAGGAAACAATTTGAGTCAAATATGGCATCTTTTCGAAGTAAATGCGCACTTGTAAAAACGGCAAATCTTTGCTCTTCCAGAGTTATGGTGTGTAGGTCTTGAACTTATCACTTACAAGCGAATCTAAAGAGGAAAATACCAAAGCGAATGGGCGAGACCATGCGTGCTTGGCGGGCAACATCCTTGAGTTTTCTCTTACATCGCTACCATGGATGAAAATATATCATTTGAAGTAAAACGACTTGCTGTGTATCCATATGTGAGACCCTTGAGCTTATCGCTTGCGAGCGAATTTAAAGAGGACACCAAGCCAATAGGCTAATCCATGCGTGCTAGGCGGACAAGTGAGCAGCCACTTCCAGCCTCCTCTTACATCGCTGCCATGCGCCAAATAAAAAGGACAATATATTAGGAAGTTCCAAATGATTTGAAATCTCACGAATGAAGATATGAAAAGGATACCATGTCATGTATGAGAGACCGCTGGAGATGTATTGGTTCGTTCCATAAGTTCATAGCGTATTCATTTTCGTCCTCACTTCTTTGGGGAGCGGCTGATATGTGGCAAAGTACCTGCCTACTAATTCGAGTGGAAAGCTGATCTGAAAATCTCTTGGCTTCCAAGTATGGAAATCTCAAAAAAAAGAGCAACTTTTCGGCATCTACGCATTTTTTCCTCATGAAAAGAAGCGTTTTGCACAGATTTTTGCCGAAATGGAACATGGAAGATGGCGTTCGCCAATCAATATGAGAGGGAAAATGATTGAATTGCTACAAAAGACAAAGGGCAGAGCAGGATGTCCCTGAACAAGACTTTTCAGGAGATGGGCAGGACGTCTTGCCCTGAAAATTGCTGGAGAAGAAGAAGACGGTGGACTTTATAACCTTATAAATAGTGCACGTTTCAATTTTAATGAGTAATGTGAGCGCTGGTTAGATGACTTTCTTGGGACCCGGCTCGATGCCGGTTGGAAAATTGAGATTGAAAAGCAGACAGAAATGTGGCAAAAGGTCGTGCGCTACGAATACATTATTAACTGATTTTTAGTGAAAGGTGATGATTTTGTTGGTTTATGAAAACGCTACGAACTTATGGAACTACCTAATATATGATACTAGATGGCAAACCCGGCTCCGCCCGGGGCCAAACTTTGCACACATACACTTCGGGGCAGGGAGCGTGTCATAGTCCACTTTTCGTTATCGATCGATGTCGATTTCATCGATTTTTTGCAAATTGCAATCGAACATGCTGATCACCCCCGTGGGGGTGATCAGCATGTTCGATTACCCCCCTGTGCAAAATCCCAGCCCCCTAGCTCAAAATTTGCAAAAAATCGATGAAATCGACATCGATCGATAACGAAAAGTGGACTATGACACGCTCCCTGCCCCGAAGTATATGTGTGCCAAGTTTGGTCCCGATCGGTTCAGAAATAAAAATTTCTATTCCGCACATACGTACAGACAGACATACAGACATACATACAGACAGACATTCAGCTTTATATATAAGATGTAAGTAAGTGAAAAATAAAAACGTGTGGTACAAGCAGAGTGTGATGATATGAACTGAACATAAATACGAAAAAACTTCCATTAAGAAACGACATTACTCATTTTCAGAATGCCTCAAACGTAGGAGATTGAGCGTATCAATTCTGCGTTTAAAAGCAGTCGTGCCTCTGAGATTGTAATGCAGTATCTGGTAACAGCCTAAGCCACCTGGAAGTTCTGTAAAATAAACTATTGTGTAAGGATGGTCCATATGCTCATGCAGATGTTTACAGAATGCCACGGTCGACGAAGCGAAGATGATGCTGATGGCGCGCCGAGCGGCGTACAAGAGGAGGACGAGAGGAGGAAGAAGGGAGAAGAAGCCCGAACCCGAAGCCGAAACCCGGCTGCGGAGCGGTACGCTCATCCCCAGATATCTCCCTTCATCAACCGCTGCTTTTACCCTATATCTGTTGATCCACCTGATAAACTTTATTATTACAACCTTGAGCTGCCACGTATCAATCATGATACTCTACACGGCCGGCTTTTACTAGTGAAAACCCAACAAAAACGTTTTTTATGAATATGTAGGTAATGAGTATTAAACTCATCGTTTCTATATGTTGGTCTGAAAATCCAATACTTGCTTTATTATAACATATTGCAAAGTGTTTTATTTATTGTGAGACTCAAGCATCAGTTCACCGCAGTCTAAACCACACAGAGTCCACATGAATCAAATTAAAATTCTACGAGCCTTGTGGGTTCACGACCCCATCACAACCCAATTTTGGGCACCTATTCTTAGTTCCCATCACGCTGTGGATGCAGACCCTGTGAAATATCAGCATGAGTTTAAACCATCAAGACTCTGTGACGCCTAAAGCAACGCCTCCGCATCCGTATAACACTCGTTTCAAATTTCGAAGGTCTTCAACCTGACCTACAGTTGCAGCGGTAGAATTTGTGAATTGCGGGATTGTCGGGATTCGCGGGATTTTCGGGATTTAGCTATAACTTCTTTTAAAACAGCTTTATTTGTAATCTGCGTGAAGATTTGGCTTCAGCTTGATGAGACGAATCTTCTGGTTTACAATATGCCTGTAATTTATAGTGACACGGTATATGGTGATACCTTGTTATTTTCTATGTTAAGGCTTTTGTGAACATCTATCACCGTGCAAATCGCGAATAGGAGGTTCTGGTACGAAGTTCTCATTATCGAAAACTATCTCGAAAAATTCGACAGTTTTTATTTACCCTTATCTTCGATATGAGCATTTTATCTTTTATCACTGATAATATCACATTTTTGGATCATTTTTGGCATATGGTAAGAAAAGTAGTGTAAGAAACGCTGTGTGAATTTCTATTGCTCTTTCTCACATTACAAGTGATCTACAGGATTTCCTAGTTCTATTGTTCGGTCAATTCGTAGATCCCTCGCTGCAGCAATCGATCGATTTCTCATCGGCACATGCCATTGCTGCCAATTCTTACCTGAAATGGCATTTTTGCTTCAACTCGCTTCACGCCGAAGCCTGGACTGGAATTCGGCACCTATATGGAAGATGAACGTGGGAATCGACCGCGTGATTTTAAGCCATTCTTATCTGTTGTTATCATTGATATCACCATCTTATCATTTATCACTGATGATAACACAAAATTGGACCATTTTTGACATTCGGTAAGGAATGTACTTTAGGAAATGCTGTGCGAGTTTTTATCCCTCTATCTCTTATAGAATGTGATTTACAAGCTTTTCGGTTCAATTGCGCATTCAGTGCAGCAGATAGATGCTCTTTCAAAAAAATTCACCGCTCTTTAAATTGTGAATGAACGGAGTTGCCTGTCAACAGGAGTTTCAAAGATAAGCTGAACACTTCTGTTTTCTGCGTATGACATACAAATCCAGATCAGCAAAAGTGATCGGTCTGTGCGAAACGGCGCAAACGCCTGCTCGAGCATCTTTCAATCAGAGTCCACACTCCCGCGAACGATGCGCGTACATAGGCTGTTGCCTCCATATCGAAGTCTTTTTGAATTTTCCTATGCTCTACTCTATTTCTTGCTATCCACAATAGCTAACAAAAATGTAGATTTTCTTTGTATGTCGTGGTTTTCCGGGGGTCTGCTAAAGTCCGTAACGTTCTGGGAGTTTTGCGACATCCCGGGATTTCCGCGGAATCACGCGAATCACGCAAACTACACAACGCAATAACTCCATTCAGAATGAATAACTTCTGAATCCGGAAAAGCATTGTGTTCAGCTTGTTAAGGCGAATCTTTTGATATACAGCATGTCCCCGATATTCCCAGAAATTCCGCGGAATCCGCTTGAATCACGCAAACTACACAGCGCCGTAACTCCATTCAGAATGAATAAATTCTGAATCCGATTCCGTTTCCAGTTTTCTCAAATTCTTCTGCGGAGGTCTGTTTGCAAGGATGTAACGCAGCGCCTATCTAACATAAAAGATACTAGTAAGTAATATTCGATAGTACTGTTTTTGTAAATTATAGCGCACTAAAGTGTAGCTGCGGATTTCTTTCCAGAAGAAACATAAGCGTTGGTGAATTCTGGAAAAATCACGCATTTCTGAATTCTATTTGTCATAACTTCCTTCGGAATGAATGTATTCTGAATCGGAAAAAATCATTGTGCTCAGCTCGTCAAGGCGAATCTTTCGATATACAGCGTGCTCTTGATATTCCGATTTCAGTATTTGTGAATCTTTCTGCGGACGTCACTTTGCAAAGGTGTAAACTAGCGCGCATTGCCCCTAGTAGACTACTGTAAGGACGATTCGGTAGTGCCTCCCTTGCAGTTTACTGATCGCTAAAAAGTCTCCGCTAACTTCTTTTGAAGGGTGATAGAAGGACCGGTGAATTAGGGAAAATCTTGTCGCAGGAACTTCTACTCGCCATAGCCCTAGAATACGAAGCCATCTTGCTAAGCAGATGTGAATATCGAAATCAGCAGGTCAGATAACCTCTATGAGCAAGTTTTCCATGATGTTCGGGTTATTTCATTTTTTCTCGTTCTACGCTCTGGAAGCTCGCCGATGGATATTGGTCAAAATGTTGGTGCTCTTGAATTGTAAGGAAACTTCGCTCAGGGCCCGGCACAGATCGTCTGGAAGCAGGCTGGACTTCGTTTTTGGAGCAAAAAGCAAAGGAGATATCGTTTTTGACGAGTTGGGGGCCAAGCACCAAGAATAAGCGCCATTTAGTCCAACACAAGCTTTTTGGGTAGGTTATCACACGATTGACATGCTCTATCGTGTATGGCGAAAAGTGCGCGCGATTTGAAAGCAAGGCTAAAGTAAACAAATTGCTTGTTTAGAGCGTAAACAAAAGTTTTTGACACCAAATTTGTACCATATGAGTAAAATATTATTTCAGGAAGACCTATGTAAAAAGTTTTGAAAACATATGTGAAGTAATACCTTTTCCAAAATTAGATCGTCTCCAGACGGCCACCAGACGATCTGAGATCGTCTGGAGCATATATTTCTGTCACTTCACATAAGTTTCGGATTTTTTTAGCATGGACGGATTCCCCGATCAAAAATCTATCCCTGGGCATAAAGACATTTTCATATCATTGCCTCTCCTTCGTTTTTGCCTTGATTTCTTCACGAATCGCTTTGTTAGATATCGCGCTCCAATAGCATACTCTTGTGCATGCATAGTAATCAGCTCCAACTTGGATTTTCTTTCTTATCTCACGTTTTTTCCTTCATACTAGTAAATCTTTCTTGTTTTATCTTCTTCTAAGCAGGTAGGTCAAAGGGGACTTCGTAAAACTACCGAAAGTCAGGGGAGACTTCGTTTTTAAAAACCCTAGAAACCGACTGGTGCCGGGCCCTGACTTCGCTCATAGAGGTTTTCGAACACGCTGTTTACGAAAATAGTGGTCGAAGAGGACAAGGTCTTTTTGTAGAGATATTGTGAGGTGACTTAACTGAGTCATACAAGTTCGTAAATTTGCCTGCGCTTTTCGCGAACTTGTCAGAATACTTGCCTGCTTGCTTCTCTATGTAAAACTCACTAGGAACTGTGCTATCAAAAGGTGCACGTTCAGGCCCCAGTCTATAAAGTTCGCTGAGTTACGAGCCTACGAAAACACATCCTCATGAACTTCGCTCAAAGTGTAAAAATCGCGTATTTCGTCGAAATTCCACCCTGAGTGGTTGTATGACATACTGATCAAATCTGTTCACATTGGTTAATCATACTGTGCTGGATTTGGAAGTTAGGTAGATCTGAGCTCAAGCTACGAAGCTGCTTGGATATTCAATTGAGCAGCTGAAGAACGCGCGACCACCATATTCATTTCAGTGGGATCTCTTAGGCGAAGTGAACATTTTGCAACCAGAATGTCATACAACCACTCAGGGTGGAATTTCGACGAAATATGCCCAGCCCCTTGTGCCTTACGCTGATTCTACTCCCCAAGGGCAAGCTGATATTTCGACCAAAAACCTTGCTGGGCATGACCGGTATCACCATTATCAGGTTAGTCTCTCCTTCCTCAAGCCGTGATTCGGCACCCTCCAAGATATACTACAGCCTTTCTTTTCATAGAAACTTCTTATTGCCCTCATACTAAATGGTAATCTTCTCTCATTCAGCGAGATCAGATGAAGCAAAGGAACTAGAATCATCACTCTTATCTGATTCTATCGATTTCAACCTAAAACATCTTTTAAGGCGGCGTCACTCACACATGAAAACTTGTTTGAAATGAAAGCGACCGGAAGAACCACCTCAGTCGTCTACCAAGTAGGCATTTATTCGATCGTCTTCATTTATTTACGCTGTTTGGTTTTCTCAAATTTTTTTTGAATAAGAATAGGCGAATATGTGAATAATAAGATCAACTTTCACAGATATGAGGACGATACACACTCCGTAATATGGTATATAAGCCGTCACCGAGAACATAAGCCGGAGTTCTCGTATCAAGCCTCGATGAGCCGAGCTGGAGGTAGGACGCCGACTGGCTGCCCTATCTTCCCCTCCCGACCACAGGCTGATGCCTACCAACCAGTAATCCACATTCGGTGTAACAGTCTTCTGTAGTTGTTGTATTCATTCGTATTCTTTCGTCTTACGTAAAAACACCTTTTATTCGTTTCATGGTATAATAGATAAATTGTTAGTATGACTAGTCTTCGAGTATTTCACCAGCCTTAACTTCTACGGCGCTTACTTTGATTATACATACATACATGCAAAATACGACTGCTTCACAGTTGATCTTTGTTTGAGAAACAAATTTCTGCAAAATAATGAGTACCGCACAAAGTCATATCGATAGTAATTTGAGGGGATCAGGAACCATTTGTTTTAAGAAGTATCGGCCATAGCTCAAAGTTTTTTGAAACTTATGAGAATCATTCTATATTCAAAATCTCATAGGATATGTGGAGAAACTGTGTTTGCTCCAATTTTAAAAACTTATTTTTATTACAGATCCATTGCAATCACCAGAAACGCGTGTATACCTGGTCAAAAACATGAGGTCACTCACGGAATCATGCCTGGGGGTATCTGCATTAAATTTCACAGTTTAAATGGATATCTAGGGAGACAACCGATCAGCCATTTAGTGAATCCTCAACTTCAATTATTACATTCAACACAGTATTTCATAAAGTGGCAAAAAAGCAAAAAACACAACCTTTTGAATGGTCAAGCCTCCCCCTCAGGGCTTGGCAGGCGGGTAAATGACAAGTTAGAAATCGTTTTGGGTGAAAAAAGCAGACGAGATGCTGTTTTTGCGGGGACCGGAGCGGAGCCTTGGTAAAAAGTTGTGCTGTTGAAAAGCTAAAAGTTGAAAAGCTCAAATGGCAAAGATCTGAGCTCTTCCCCATAAACCAGAAATCGCACCGTCGCTGACTGCCGCAGCACGCGCGACATCTATTAACCGATGCAAGTTGGAACAGCAATATGAATGAGTAGTTTTCAACCATACCCTCGATAAATAAAGCCACGTACTCTGGTGAGGGACACAACCTTCACCTGGAAAAAAAAGAAATCAGTTATTATCTTGAATTATCAGAACGAATGATATTGAAGCAAATATGGGGAATAATATCTTTAGCTTATCTCAGCGAAACCGAGAATTTGCGTTTTCGTAGCCTTTTTTACCTTAAAAGAAGGTATCTGTGGAATCTTCGCCAGAATACAAGGCAAAATATTTCATATCCTCTCATTTAAATAAAACCGAGTTTTCAGAAGTTTAGGCTATTGGAATTAAATAAAAACGAGAAACTGCGCTTAAATATAGCGCAAAGAGTCGCGCAATAAAACGCTGGTCTATCTCATTAATGAGTGATTTTCAAAGCTTGGGACGTTGTCAGTTCTCCTCGCCATGTCATGACGATCAGAATGATATATAATGCTGCACGGTTTCCTTGAGACCTCGCGCAGATCTACTACCAGAGCCAAACGCCCCGTCGGCTCTGGTCTGTCTCCGCTGCTCGTCTGCGTCTCCGCGCGTTGCAGGCGCTCTGGTACCCTTTTCTTCGCTGTTTCGAACCCAAGTTTAGCAAGTTATATATTATTTTGAAGCTCTTGATCCCTATTTTCACGCTGACAACGTCCCAGGACCATATTTTTTGATCGTACATTCTACACCTACCTCTTTGCCGTGCATGAGGCTGCGTACCTATGAAATCGCGAGCAAATCGGAAGTGGCGCGAGGTGTTGTGAATCCCGATCTGTTTTCAGTATCGCTAGCCCGATAGTCGCAACAGAAGTGGGTATGCCGCAGTGATACCCAATTTCTCGCATTCTCCCCTTTTGTGAGCGGATATGCTTCGCAAGCTGACCACAAATGTGTGTTTTCTAAGAAGGCATCGGGATCTAACTATATGGTCATGAGCGCTACGGCGTGTCATTAATCAAATTGCTATCGTCGGTTTCTGTGTTTAGAAAGGCTAAATCTCCGTTACGAAGCTGTTCGAATTCCGAGAAAAAAACATTTTAGATTGCTTAATTTTATAGCTCATACATCGCGACTTGTTTGGGGAAGGAGAGGGGAGGAGAGGCACAGGTGCGATAAGGTGAGAATGACCCCTCCAGGGTGAAGAGGGTCACAGCTGTCGCAGCCCCTCCGGGTGAAGGGTGTTTCAGTTGTTCAAGAAATCATAAATTGTCGACCGGGGGGGGGGGGGGGGGAGGAGCCATGGTGTTCTCTCATCATTTTTCCTAGTCAAAGTATAGTTTTCAATTTCTTGCCATCACTGGTTGTCTTTTTTCTAAAATGTGAGCCAATATGCTGCTGGATTAGCACACAATTATGGTTCTGACCAACACCTTGTATTTTTTAACATATTTCTTTCTTCTTACATCACCTTGCCTGTTTTTAAAATTACCATAGAAGATGTCATGCGATAACATTTGTTTCGGAAAGGGTTAGACAATTTTTAAGCATTTACGAATTTTTGAAGGAAGAAATTCATAATTTCTGAAGATGAACAGCAACGTCAGCAAGGGAAATGTTTTTGAGGCTACCTTGCATTTCGCTTTTAGAGAATACATAGTCTGCCTGGAGTCTGTTGGAAAAGTGCCTGGTGAAAAGTGTGGGTAGTGGTTTCTGGATATTTACGAGTTTTTAGGAAAGAAAAATCCGTAACTTCTGTAGATGAACATCTTATGAGCCGTGATGGTAGCTGTTGACACCGTCTTGTCCTCCGCTTTGAGAAAATATATACATTGCCTGGGATCCCCTGGAAAAAGTGCCTGGTGAAGGGTGGGTGAGACTTTTATAATGGGAGTGCTTAAGTAGACGTCTTTTTACAATGGTAAAAAAGCCTGTACTTGAGCACTCCCATTATAAAAGTCTCACCCACCCTTCACCCGGCACTTTTTCTAAAGAACGGTTCCAACGGTGACCATCGCGGCGTACCATATGTTCATCTACAGAAGTTATGAATTTTTTTATGTTAATCGAAAATGTTCAGAAATCACTACTTCACCCGTCACCAAGCACTTTTATCAACAGACTCCCCTTTTCCTATACATAAACAATTCATGAACATCTCCTTTGCTTAATCTTACCTCACTGTTGATTTTTTCTCGGCTTTTGGTGAAGGGAGTCACCTTGGTCCCGGCTTAGGGGTGAAAGGGGGGAGGGTAAGAAAATTCTCACACTATCGCACCTGTGAAGAGAGGAAGGAGAAGTGGGTGTGGTAGGATTTTTTGATTGCGAAAGATCCACTCCGAAACATTTGGAATGCTTTTGAAAATTTCAAAGAGTAACGGAAATAAGGAGTTCCGAAATCCGCTTCGGAAAAATTCTTACAAAGCTAAATTGGATTTAAGTAAGATTCAAGATAACAAATTATACAAGTTGCAAGTCACTTTGTCGCTTTTCATTCTTGGAGGTGGAGGGGGGGGGGGATAGGAGCACTGATAGCGACGGAGTTTAATGGGTGAGCGAAAGGTAGACGATAGTCGCACCTCGTTTATGAGTTATAGTGTGGACCCCGGCCAGGTTCCCATAGGTACCTCCGCGGCGCAACCGCAGCGCGTACATTTCTTGATGCTTCTCACCTCACTTATGAGCAATAGAGCACATTTACGCACCATAGGAGAGAATTAAGAAGTGGAAAGCCGTAAATACACTTCGAAAGAAACGTATGCAAGAATAAAACGCACGCAACCTCCATTAGTACCTCAAAATCAATCAATGGCTGCAAATTTCAGACCTACATCGATGGAAAAGCGGTAATAAGTAAACGTAGAAAAAAGAACAACAGCATTCTCAAAACGTTTCTTCTCGTAAACTTAGGAATACAATGGTAAAATAACTAAAAAATGTGTATATTTCCGTAAACAAATCCCTACCAGCTTCGTGAAAGGCTTAATTTGACTTGCTACATGTCTACACTCTAAAAATCAAGTCGAGCAGGACACTTATTTAGTTCAAGAAGCTTTTGGAGGAATATTCTTCTAGAATACACCTCGAATCTCAATCTCTCAGAAAAAAAAGGGAAAAACAAGACTGATACTGAAAGACCGAAGCTCTTAGGCATAGTAGAGCACGTGAAACCTCATCACGGGTTATGCGAATTGTTTATACCTGAAATAGAGGGAATATAATAAAACAAAAACAAGAATGAGAGAAAAGCAAGGAAATCCATCGACAGGAGGCGCGCTGAAGGAGTGCGTTGCGGATGCGTCGCGCAGGTACCTATGGGAAGCTGGCTGGGGTCCACACTATAAAATCCTTATTTGCTTATGTTTCGTTCTTTATTTACCTTTTTCATCTGTAATGTCTTTTAAATGTAATGTCAACATAAACATTACAAAAGTCTGTATTGGACTGCATGCTCTTGAAAAGTTTAGATGTCATTTACCATCACGAACTGTGGAGATATCCACCGATTGTAGCAGCTTATGCGGCGTAGTAAATCAAAATCTCATTTGTCTTTCTTACTCTTTATTGAAAAGTAAAATTTCCGTGGGAATAAACTATGAGATGACCGGTCCGAGCCTAAAGCCTAAGTAAAAAATCTTATAATTTGACCTTGCTCTCTTGTCAAATCACCCGAGGTGGATTTTTTGGTGCGATAACTTTATCGGTAAGCGGTAACATAAGAAGAAAGTCAGTAAAGTTTTTCGCTCATATTTTCTTCGCTGTGTTAAAACAGGCAGAACGAAAAGCAGGTAAACAGCATTATCACGATAAGTTGGAACAAGAATTGTCAGTTGTCCTGATACCTTATCACTTACTCCCACATGGGCTGCAAAATACTAATCTGAAAGTTCGAGAGCAGATTCGGGATCAATTTGAATTTAAGCACGAATCTAAGGTTTTGAATCGACACTTTTAAACTATGGCAGAACCTCCTGCGGAATGAAGAAGACCTTTTGCAGCCGCATGCTGATCATGTCCAGCGCTTTTCAACGTGTCAACAGAGCTAATTGTAGTGATATTACATACTACTCAGATAATCACCGGGGGCAGGCGGTCAGCAAAATTTTGGGGCGTGGCCAAACCTTCAGCGGGCGGTACTTCCGCGTTCTGCCAGCGGGCAGCAATACAGCATTTTTTGCAAGCGCTCGGCAAATAATTTCTTTCAGCAAGCGCTCGGACTCTTTTTAGGCATTTTCGGGCGTACGTCGAGCGCAGGTAAGACTCTGTGTGGCAGAGGTGTCACCGTTAGTTTAATTACTCAAGTTTGAGGTACTTTCTCTCAGCGGAAAGTACCTGGGGGTTGCGCGGTCCTCCACAAAGGACCGTGCGGCCCTCGAAATTTTTGCATATTCTCGCGGAAATTCCGCGCGAATGCGGCCACTGCGCCGCAACTAATCCATAAAGAAACCGCGATTGTTCTTCAACCATTCGTCCTCAATTCCGCCAACTTTCTTCCAAATTTCTGCAAGCGGGCCGCAAAAAATCAACGAACTATTTTTCCGGTGCGCGCTTGCTCAAAATTCGCATGGCCGCCTGCCCCCGGCGGTTATCTGAGTAGCTGAGATACCCGGCACCGCTTGATCCTTTTCAACATAACATTAGAGCTCACCATTCTCACAGCTTTACACAAATCTCCCCCCCCCCCCCCTCTTCTGTGTGCGATCCCTTCCCTCCACCACCACACCACACCCTCTCTTCCTGTGGTTTCATAATCAGCATGTTCCTTCAACTCTCCCCTGTACCAAACCCGACACGTAGATCAAAGCTGACAAAAAAATAGCAGATCAAATGCTTTTTTATTTTCAAATCTAGGCATCTTGCAGAGTGTCACTAATATGCCATTTTATGCCGGTTTGTTGATAGATCTCTTTATCAAACCTGAAAGTTTCGATTTTTTCGTCTTTTTCACAATTCTGAACGAAGGTCATAGGTTTGCTTTAATCCGGACAATACATCACCAAAAGCACCCTCTCACACTTTCATAGTCCTGACCTAGTTAAAGGCTCGCAACACGAGACCATGGAGGTGAAAAAACGAGCCGATCTTGACACCGCATTCCAGTAAGAAGTCCGAGTCGAAGTGACTGACCACCAAAAGCTGCATATAATTAGTGAGGGCTTGAAGCGCTGATTCTAATTGTGCTCTCACTATATGCGGAGCTTTTTTGAAAAAGTAATTACGAATTTTTAGAGTCAAAAATTGAAGTAACGGCCAGTATAAACTTGATTGCTACAGCCCTTCTGGGCCTTGAATGCTTCATACAGTAAACCTTTGATTAGTATATCAGCACTTCCCATTCCTTAGTACGTTGAGAAGACTGTAACAATCGATTTTTCCCCGGCCATTAGTTTTATTTTTTGTTTCAAAAATGCTTATAACTTCTTTTCCAAAGACGCTCTGCAGATAATAAAAAGCAGATTTGGGGTCAGCGTTCAAGCTCCCATCAAGAATGTGAAATTTGTAGTGATCGGCCACTTTGACTTCGTGACCATTCCTTATTAGTAACAGAAGTCACTGAGTGTCATCAGTGAGTTAATCTTTTATGCGTTAGATTGCTTAAAGATAGATTCGGCAGAAGATACTGCTAATTGACACTCATTCATTTTTGACATTTTTTGATTCTTCAAAATCCACGCTGCTTTAGGCAATTTTCTTACTCTTATAGTCTCATACGACAACATAGTCCATTTCACAATATGTAATTTCCAGCGTGCGTCTCAGTTTTGAATAGGAGATTGTTTGTAAGCGTTTCTTCTCGAACGTAATTTGAAAGGGGGCTGAGAGCGGTTCGCTGTCGATTTGCGACTTTATACGATCAAGAGGTAAGCCTACACTATGTCTCAAGTACAATACCGCTGATGATTCGTCAAAAAAGTCGCCGGACTGCGGCATACTCCGGCAGAGTGCGCTGCAGTGCGCCGGAGTGCGACGTAGTCTGCTAGAGTGCAGCGGAGTGAGAAATCCGAGGACATGTTCGATTCAGCTCGGCGAGACGCATCATCTAGTATAAAGGAGTGCCACATCTAGCGGGATATGATAGGTATACGCTAGGCAGTAAGTTTTCGCTTAATTTTGCAGATTTTTGTTTGATTGCATGTTCAGTGTGTTGATAACAGTATTGCGATTGATTTGGCGCTGATGACACATAGAAAGTATACTGTAGGAGCATGGTAAAGAGACAGTCTGATCGAATTTGCTCTAAAATCTGCTCAAGATCATAATACCGCTCACAGAATGTGCAAAATTTTCGTGATCGCGGATTTCCGGGATTTCTTCCAAAGTCAGCGATATTCCTGGGTTCGCGACATTCTAGGATCCGCGGAATCACGGAAATCACGCAAAATACGCAATGCCATGAATTCCTTCGCAATAAAATATTTCAAATCCGGAAGCAGCATTCTGTTCAGATCGTCAAGGCAAATCTTTTGTATACAGCATGCTCTCGATAATCCGTTTCCAGTTTTCTCGAATTTTTTGTGGAGGTCCTTTCGCAAAAATGTAACGCAGCGTCTGTGTAACATAAAAGATTCCAGTAAGCACTGTTCGATTTTACTGTTCTTGAAGGTTATCGCGCGTTTAAAATTACTGCAGACTATTTTCCAAAAGAGATAGAAGCGTTGGCGAATTTTTGTTGAATTCTACTCGCCGTAACTTTTTTCAGAATGAATATATTCTAAATTCGAAGAAAGCTTTGTGCTCAGTTCATCAAGACAAACCTTACGACATACAGCATGTCCTTGATATTTCGATTTCAGTATTCTCAAACCTTTCTGTGGACGTCTTTTCGCAAAGGTGTAAAGCAGCGCGCATTATCCCGAGTAAATTCCAGCAAGGACCTCTCGATAGTACTTTTTCTGTAGATTATGATGCGCTAAAAGGTAGCCGCAGATTTCTTGGTACTTTTCCGTTATCCGGACCCATTTTTTCAAAGAAGGACTGCTTCTTTCTTTGCACCATATATGTTCCCAACTTCGTAGCAAAAAGTGTCAACCTTCTGCCACGTGTCAAAAAACTTGACTTGCCATCCACATGTTCAACAAGTTTCACCAAGAGTTCGTGTTGCTTTACCTAGCTACATAAGTTCAAACTTTTTGGTCATTAATGACCCTATTTTCGGCTAAACATTTTCAAAAATGACATTATTATGATAATAACGTCGCCCTCTTATAAATGAACATACTATACATGCCCAGAATAGAAAAGTGCGCTAGGGTTCCATAATGTAAGCGGCGAAAAGCAGCACCAATGTACTACTTCAAGCCATCATTTGTAGACGTTTCTGTCTAAACTTGCATGGCGGAAAGTTTGAAGAGAAATACATTCGATTCATTGCTAGAAGCAATCAAGATATTTTAGTAATGGTTCTAGGTTGTTTTGCTCTTATTTAAATCAGCTAGACAGCTTTTGAGTGGTTACAAATGCTCTTTTACCTCACCGGAAATGATTTCGAATAAACATGTCAAAGTGGACTAGAACGTGTCAATTTTTTTTGACACGTGGTGGGGAGGCAGTCCTTGTAGAATTTATGAAAATTTGTGCTTGGACTACAGAACGTATTTTATAAGAGCTTTTTAAAAAAAATGGGTCCGTATAACGGAAAAGTACCGATTTCTTTTCAAAGGAGATATATAAGGGCTGGTGAATAGTGGAAAAATCTTGTTGTCTCAAATTCTCTCGCTATAGAGGAATACGAAGCTATCTTGCTAGGCAAATGTGAGTTTCGAAATCAGCAGGTCAGTTAACCTATATGAGCAAGTTTCCCGATATGTTCGAGTCATTTCATTGTTTCTCGTTTTACGCTCTGGAAACTGGCCCATGGATTTTTGTCAAAATGTCGATGACCTCGAGTTATAAGGAAACTTCGCCTACAGAAATTCTCGAACACGCTCTTTGCGGAACGTGGTCTTTGGAGATTAGGGTCTTTTTGGAGAGATACGGTGAAGTGACTGTAAATGCACCACGAATGTGTAAATTTTTGCGCGCACTTCTCGCGTATCTGTCAAAAAACTTGCCTGCTTGCTTCTATACTTCAGAGTTACTAGGAACTGTGCTATCGAATGGTGCATGACTCAGGCTCCAGTCTGTGAAAATCGCGTTACGAGCCTAGGAAAACACGTCCTCATGAATTTTACCCAAATTGTAAAGATCGCATTTCTCGTCGAAATTTCACCGTGAGTTCTTGTACAACATGCTGATGAAATCTTTTCACATCCTCAATGGATCTTATTGTGTTAGATTTGGTTTGAGCTTGAGCTGTTGAAGCACACGCAAGCGCCATATTCAATATTGAGCGAAGCGAACATAATATCCGCAATGCGACTGTGTTACATTCTTGCTAAAGGACCTCCACAGAAAAATTCGAGAAAACTGGAAACAGATTATCGAGAGCATGCTGTATGCAGAAGATTTGCTTTGACGATTTGAACAAAATGCTGCTTTCGGATTTGATATATTTTTATTGCGAAGGAAGTTATGGCATTGCGTATTCTGCGTGATTCCCGTGATTCCGCGAGTCCTAAAATGTCGCGAACCCAGGAATATCGCTGACTTTGGAGGAAATCCCGGAAATCCGCGAAGTTCACGAGAATTTTGCACATTCTGTGAGCGGTACTGTGATCTTGAGCAGATTTTAAAGCAAATTCGATCAGACTGTCTCTTTATCATGCTCCTACAGTACACTTTCTATGTGTCATCGGCGCCAAATCAATCGGAACACACTGAACATCCAACCAAACAAAAATCTGCAAAATTGAGCGAAAACTTACTGTCTAGCGTATACCTATCATATCCCGCTAGATGTGGCACTGTGTGACACTCCTATATACTAAATGCGTATCGCCGAGCTGAAAGTGTTCTCGGATTCAGAATTCGTCCTTCTGAAGCGCGAAATGGCGACGCGACGCGGATTCCGACGAACCCTAGCGATGTGCGGCGCACTACGCTGCTCTCCGGCAGACTGCAGTGCAGTGTGGAGCACTCCGCTGCAATCTAGCAGACTACGTCGCACTCCGGCGCACGTGAGCAGCATAAGGAACATGAGGTTTCAAACAGCTTACCGATAACCCGCCACCAGGATTTTTAAATCGAGATAAAGTGAAGACGGCAAGAGTCGTGTCAGGCAATATTCAGTTATCAACGCATTCTCCGTCTCGGTCTTCATTTTCCGCCAAAACAAACTATGAGCTCCTCGGTTTACCGAAATATAGTTGGAAGTTTGCACGCTTACGCGACTCACTACGACTTCGAGAACAACCGCAGAGCAAACACCAGCTAACTTTGCCGCTGAGTAGTAGTGTACGACCAAAGGTGTCATTTCGGTGTCTTTCTATAAAGAAAACTAAAGCTTTTTCTAGCTGCTGACATCAAGTCCGCGCTCTTTTGGCAGATATCTTTGAAGTGTTCAGGAAGTTCGAACACGACCGGCAAGCTAACCTGACATATAATCAATGGCAAGGGTTTAAACAGCTGCGTGAAGCTATAACAAAGCAAACTATCCGAATCTCTGTAAGTGACAAAGGTGGCGAGTTCGTTGTGATACCGCAGGCGTTGGATAGAGAAATTGATTATTGCACCTAGCAGGCAGAACAATTTATGAGCCCGAGACTAAGAGGGACTATCGGGCGCAATGTCGAAAACTTAATGACATTTGAACAGTGTGGGACGACGTAGGTCTCGATGAGCGCTTAGTCAGCAGGTTGAAATTAGAGCATCCGAAATGTCCGGTTTTCTATAACCTGATAAAGATGTATATAATTTCATAACGATCTTCTCTCCATGCCATTCAAAATTTTGAAAATACGCCGCCCATAGTCACTGTATAAGAGGTCAAACAGATTGCATAATGTGGTTTCTTAGCAGCGTGAATCAGCTTTCGTTATAGCTACCTTCACACTTATCTAACACTCACTAGTTCCTAGAGCAGCTGCGAATTAAGAAGTTTGAACACGATGCCATGATAGAGTCATTCGATGTGACCTCTTTGTAAACAACAGTTCACGCGACGCACTGCAGGCTCTTTCGGAGTTGTTGGACAAGCCCGTCAACACGGTCCTTTGATCCGAACAAAACGCGAATACTGGAATGATATCCACGAAAGTTCTCGCGAAATGGGCTTTTCGTGCGAATTAAATAAACTTAGTCCATGCGACGCGATAAGATATCGCATTCGCGAATCCATTCATTCCAAACAAAAATGCTTCAACAAACCTTTCTCCAACTTGTTTCAACCTCTTTGTTCAGTCTTGCAAACTCATTTCCACCAAATGATCGATATCTAACTAGACTGACCTAACATTACAATGTCACTCAAGTGGATATTCCATACTTTACCACTTCGTTACACCTCATAGAATGCCATTCATTATCGATGGCTATGCGTCTAAATCGCTTTCAAGACTAAAATTCATATGGTATCCGGGCCTTCGCTTTTCGAGACTTCTATGAATCTGCATTGAATCAAATTCGTATGTAGAGCTTTCTGCAAAAAGCAAACTTTGGCTGGAATTGCACTGCAATCTGTGAACCAAAATGCTCATTATATAGAAAACCTTGTACTAAACTACAACACAAAGGGTTTTTCAAATCGCAAAAACTACGAATCGCAAAAGATAACTTCTCAAGTGCTCTACATTAACTTTTTTTGTCTCTTAGCACTATTATTTATATAAGCAGTTGAATGTATGGAGCA
>CATQJL010000112.1:50544490-50571990 GCA_958299035.1 Cylicocyclus nassatus | reverse complement strand
CCAAGCTTCATGCAAAACACTCTGCACATCTTTGACGTGGTCTCAAGTGAAATGAGTTGTACAGGAGAGGCTTTTCATTCCAACATGGTCCAGGCAGTAATGGTTAGCACAATCTCTTTCAAAATTTTATTTTTATCCGTGTACTGCTGCTGAGCTTGTTGCATATCATGCTTGCGGACCACTATGATGGTAACAGAGTGCTAATGGAGACCACTTGATATCTGATTGATGTTTACTGTATTAAATTGTCGACGCGTTAAACACTGGTTTGCATGAACTGACCGCCTATAACACTTTCAGAGCTGCACTTCATAATTGTAAGTGTGCGGGGTCACCGTTACTCATGAGTCTCTGCTGCTTCAGCCTAACTACTAGACTGCTTCAAGGTCCTGTCCAATTTTAGTTGGCAGCGGTTTTTTAAGAATTTTGAACCCGTAGCAATATCATAAATACCATTAGAAAACGCTTTCCTTGCTCTTTCGAACGCTTACTAATATTTTTCAAGTGATTTCAGCCCCAAAACAGATGTTGCCGAAATGCAGTCGGTTGCACGAAATTTGTTCTGTGAAGGAAACCTCTGTACTAAACAGAGCTTATTCTAAGTGAAACCTGATAGTGGGTAAGGGAAATGGGTTGACATATGCACATTTTTACTCCCGCATAGAAAATAAGAGTCTTTGAACTCGTCTTCAAAATTAGAAATTCCCCTAACTATTCTAGAAGCGATCGCAATCTAAGCATAGCGACAGTAATGTGGTCAATACTGCTTATAATGGAGGAAAGCAAAAGCAAGCAAGAGCCATCAAAAAACTTAACATCAAAAAGTCGGCATACTTACACGCCAAAAATTTCTATGCAGCGAAGGTTACAGGAATTTTTTTAATCATAATATGATCTCCAAAATATGGGCTATTCAATGATGGCAAAAATGTGTCTGCCTATCCTTATGTGGGAGCATCACGGGCATCTACTATGTCGAAAAGAGGATTTTAGAGGAAACTCCGCGAAATTGTTGGAACTTTTCCTTTAAACTTAATCGCCTTTTCTACTATCACAATGTACTTTTCAGACATAAACTCGCTTAAAGCAGCGGATTACAAGTTGTTCAGAAATATTTATTTTGGAAAAACTTGTCACATTTCAACAACTGCGAAGGGGGCAGAACTTTTGAAATAACCTAGTACTTTGCAAAACTGAGAATGGGCTTTACCAAAAAATGGGAAGATCTTCTCAGAGAATGCAAATTGGGATGCATAAATGAAATGCAAATGTGCGAAATTTTCGTGTTTCTGATCGATAGACGAATGCTCATCACGCATTCTTTCTGTGGCATCAAATGCTCTCAACCTGACGTCTGTGTCCACTGCAAACTCATTATGCGATACTGGTTGCTGTGCTGTATCGCGAGTATTTATAGAACGAAGATAACGGCAAAACATTTTTTATGCATCTTAGCTTTTCAAAAAAATGTAAAATGCTTTGAGCTGAGTTTATGCCAAGTTTGTGAAGTGAGCTGCAGGAATTTCTAGATTTGATTGCTCAATTACAGCTGTGATCCACAATAACAGCTAAACTTTGACGATCGAAATTCCTCCTCAGATGAGCATAGCGCTAGACGCCGGAACTTGTGCAATCGGTGCAAGAAACTCTATATATGGACTTTTGATTTCGCTAACAGCTTGATAACATTCAAGATGGTCAGATTTCTGAGAATCGGCAAATCAGTAAATTTGTAGGTAGAACCTACTTATCTGCCGTATCTCTAGGAGCTTGTGGAAAAACTCAGGAGCATTTTTTATACAAGGAACTGAGCGTATGAATTACAAATTAGGTGCATGAATGCCTTTTTAGCTCATTTAGGCGTACCCTTTGTCTGCAAATAGTGCTGGCCAACAGGGTGGGAAGCTAAAAAGCTAAAAAACCAAAACTAAAAAGATACGATTATCTGCTTTGTTACCCTATGCCCTTACTCAAACGCAGGTTTTGGGACAAAGCGTTCAAATATATCTCCAAGCCAGTAGAGCAGATTAGGAATTTTTAGGGTAAACCACAGCTCGACTAAGCAAGTGTTCAACACTTTTGACCAGTGTTTGCATTTGGGACTCTAAAATCTAGGAAGTGCTTTGATGATTAGAAATTACGTGAAATCCTTACCTCTAGTCTCAAACTGTTTTTTAAATTCTTTTTTGGTACCGCCCGTTTCGGTTACGAACAGTAGTTCACACGTAGCTGTACCATATCTTATTGTTAGATTGCTTTATCAACAACATAATTCATAGTAATATAATTTTTTGGTGTGGACTTACATCTTTAGCCAGCACTGTATAGAGTTTAGAAAAGCGCCATCTCGACTATTCCTTTGCCTTTGTTTCTTTAACGGTAAAAGAAAGACGAGGTGAAAATATTTCTATCTCCTACCTTACAGCCAAGCAGAAGTGATATCTCTGGAGCTTCCTCCATTGACTACAGACAAGTTATAGATAAAAGAAAAACTGAGATATCACTCAACCCAAAAGAGCAGATTATGTATCATATGCTGAATTGCTCATGACGTTCTCTACCACAATTACCATGCATATTAAGTAAAAGTCCTTGAAAAAGTCTTTCAAATAAAAGTGGGTACTTGTATAATATGGTCCAAACGTGCCTCTGTGATTAGAAAAAAAACAAGCATCAGGCTTTTGAAGTGCAGAAATAAGCTGAAAAGAATTTTATCCATATCTTTCACATTGCAAGACTTGCTTTTTTAGCTGTACTCAGTACTTTACAGGTGTTGTCCAATCCTTTATATGCTTCTTTCAATCTAATTCCGCCCCGGCACTTCCACAGTTGCTGATTCGTTCAAACTTTATTGTGCAGAGAGGACCGCATAGCCACTGTTAACATTATTGGATAGAACTTTTGATTTAGCCCTGACTTGAGATTAGGACAAGTTCCCAGGAAAGTTACGGTAATAAATTAGCATAAGACCAAAATTTTTCGGTCGAGTGACTCATAGTGAGAACAAAATCGAAATAATTTGATTACATGGCTGTAGAGCATTCAAGAATATATCAGCTTCCTTGTGAGAACTTGACAACTTTAATTTAAATCAGAGAGTGACTTCTTGTGAGAACTTGACAACTTTAATTTAAATCAGAGAGTGACTTTATTTGAATTGAATGAGATATCCGCCCTGGTATCGCAAATTTTTTTCAGAGGCAAGAAATACAGCGATTTGATTTTTAATGACGAAAATCCCACTTATTAGGAATCGATGCTAAGCTGTATCATGGAAGCATCGCCAAGATTATTGTTTTCGTATGTGCCATAACTTTGAATAGTTGCAGTGTGATCGTGATCCTTCTTTCGTCAATTCTAGAACAAATTCGTGTCAGTTATTACGAGCTTGTAAATGTTCTTTCGTTGAATATCGCTCTGCAATCTTACGAGATTAGCAAGGCAAGCTTTTGATCACTTCTAAGTGTGCCCAATTGTAGAAGTTGATGGTCAGCATACTTTACTGAGTCTTAATCACTTTTCTCGAAAAGGGTGAATTAACAGTTCCATATTTAGTGAATCCTAAAAGTACCATTTCACCACGTTTAGTCGAACGAAGAAAGTCCCCTGTTAGCTTGACATTCGCATGCATAACATTACTGGCTGTCCAAGAAATTTCTTGAGAGGATGGGCAACAGAAAGAAAGTCTGACTGAAGAAGATTGGCGACTCTTGAAATCTTTTTCTTCTTATCTTCGCTGCACTTTGTTGGACTTATTAATAAAATTATTGAAACGTTGGATTATGCTTTATACTCTGATTGAAACCAAATAATTTCGGGTAAAGCAAAGATGAAGTCAACTTTCGTTGTCATTTTCCTACTTTGGTCTGTGGTCAGCAGTGCAAGAAACCTGTGTGAAGACTATCTCAAAAATAAGTGGATGGCTACGAGAAAATGTGTACAACATTGCAGAAACGACGAGGTATGTCATATTTAATACAATTTGAAAGACCACTCAGAAGCAGAAAATACCGGAGGAAGACGTTTCGCGTCTAAACGGGACGCGGGCGAATGCCGTTGCGACCTTTCTATGATTATATCAGGTTGAACCGAAAGTTGTTCGCAGCATTTTGGAAAAATCGTAACTTCTTTCTCTTACGATTATCTTGCACAACAAAAATAATGCTAGAAAAAGCAAAGCGTATATTTCTAAGGGCACGTTGCTTGCTCTTTACTGAGCTTTGCTTGCAGAGACATTCGAAAAAGGAAGTTGCTTCAATTCTCGAATTCTGAGGCAAGCTCATTGGAGATTCCAAAACTGTAATTTAAAATCCAAAACAGGCTATATCCTAGATTATTTGACTTCCTCCTTCTAGCTTAGCAGAATTCACGTCATTCGAGCTTTTCTCGAAAATGCTATGAATTCCGAGAAAAAATGCCAAAAAACAGTTTCTTAAGAAAATTGGTTTTTTGGCATTTTTTGTCAAAGTTCATAAGTTTCCAAAGAACAGCTCGATCAGCGCGAATTTGCCCAGCTAGAAAGGGAGAGCCAGAAAATGTAATAAAGGTAGGACACCAACATTAGGTGGCGTATGAAGATGGATACATTAGGTTGGCACGAAAGTTCTGTCGCATCATTTTCAAAAATTCAACTTCTGATTTTTCCAACCGATTTGACTGCTTTTACTTTTATGAGAAAGAGCAAGGCATGGTCTTTATAATGACAATTTAAATTTTGTCTAATGATCATCTTTTGCATAGAGAGGAGCGATAGAAGAAAATTGGTCAAAATTTGAATTTTCTGTGTAGAATAAAAAAAAACGGAAACTTGCAACAAAAATCGGAGCAGTCGGTATTGTAAGTTCTTTCACCAGCTCTTTTTGACAATGCAAAGTTTGCGCTAATTGAGCGTCTCTATGAAAATTTACGATTTTTCTGAAAAATAACAAAATAAATCGAATTCGCCCTTTTGTATCGCTTGCTCGAATATCGCAAATTTCATAGAGACGCTTAATCGGCGCAAACTTTGCACTGTCAGAAGGAGCTGGTAAAAGAACTTGCAATACGACTGCTCCGATTGTCGCAAGTTTCCGATTTTTTATGACCCTACACAGAAAATGCGAATTCTGACTAATTTTCTTCTATCCCCTCTTTCTATGCAACAGATGATCAATAGTAAGCAGCTAAGATGTCCTTATAAAGAGCATGATTTACAGTTTCAGATAAAAAATAAAAGCAGTCAAATCGACTGGAAAAATCAGAAGTTTTAAATTTTTGAAAATGGTGCGACAGAACTTTCGTGTCAACCCAATATATGATTAAATGCGCCTTTGAACGCTGATTCCAAATCTGCTTTCCATTTTTGCGGAATAAGTCTTTGAAAGAAGTTATGAGCGTTTGAATGTCGAGGTTTGCCAAGCATTGAGAGGCTTAAAATTAAGGGCAGCGTCCGGGCAAAATTTCATGTTTCTGCTAATGTGGGTCCTTTCCGTGGCCCTGATTACAGTTGTAAAGTCCAAGTTGTTCAAAACTCCCAAAAAACCCGGTTCTTGGGGACCCTCTCTTCAAGGAGCGGACGAGTTTCGAATTGCTCGTCCCCCCGCTACATTGCAGTTGCATTGCAGTTGCAGTGTGCAGCGCAACTGCAATGTAACTGCAATGTAGCGGGGGGGGGGCTGCAACTGCATCCGTACAGTTGCAGCTCCCCCCGCTGGCATGACGATGGGGACGAGCAACTCGAAACTCGTCCGCTCCTTGAAGAGAGGGTCCCCAAGAACCGGGTTTTTTGGGAGTTTTGAACAACTTGAACTTTACAACTGTAATCAAGGCCACGGAAAGGCCCCAGATTAGCAGAACCTTAGAGGTGGTTTGTGATACGACGGGGAGGCTTGTGATACGTATCACAGGCCCGTATCTCCTTTTAGAGGGAAGGTCTAAGGATTGGACCAACGCAGATCGGCCACTCATGGGCTCCTCTTTACAACTATGTGCTAATCTGGGTGGATGGATTTTGCCTGGACGCTGCCTTTAAAGAAAAGCTATAAAACAAGACCTATGCGATTTCCACCGGATTTCCACCGCCTTCGTTTCTTCTTTGCACAGATTAGGCTCGATACAATGCTGATTTTTTACTTCTCGGTGTTTTTGTACAGCTTTTAGCCATGGGCACCCAAACCTTGACAAATTTGGACATGCAAACGCTCATAACTTCTTTCGAAAACTTGTTCCGCTAAAGAAAATCAGATTTGTATTCAGCGTACAAAGGCGCGTCTACTGATATATATCCATCTTTATCCGCCGACTAATTTGGTATCCTTTCCTTGCAAGATGCCGGCTATTTTGGATTTTTGGCATTGGAATTTTTGATGGGCTTAGCTCAAGATTCCGGCATTGAAGTGTTTCTTTTCCCGCAACATCTCTGCAATCGAAGCTTAGTAGATAGCAACCAAAGTGACCTTAGAAAGTATACGCGTCGCTCTTCCTAATACAGTGCTGGCCAAAACTATATTTCCACCCTGAAAACTGCCGTAACTCATCTGCTTCAACGAATTGATCTGAAATTTGGTACAGCTGTGTGTTTAACAGGCTACCATCAGCACCTAGAACGGATCCCGTTTTTGTTTGTTTATTCAGGGAAAAATCAAGAATTTCGAAAAAAAGGCTTGAAGGTTGGCCAAAACTATACTTCCACTTAAGGTTTCTGTCCACTAAAGTAATTCTCGGCTTCCAAAGTATTTTGTGATATACATAATCAAAAGTTAAAACAGTCGCTTCAGTCCAGCTGTGTCATACGTTTATAAGAAACGTTTATCTGCTTTTTTTCGCATAAAAATACTTTCATGCGTATTTCGTTCCCAAGAATGTGTTTTTATGAGTAATTTCGCAGTTTTTTGACTGGTTTGGAAGCGATAGGGCTCCATCTATCTTAAAGATGCTTAGCGAATTGAGAACTAGAAAAAAATCGGAGTTTTCATATTTAGAGCGCACTCGACATACAGCTAACCCCAGGCCTGCGCTCAAATTTATGCCCTCAAGCTCCTTCTGCAATGTTCTTATGAGCGTGAAGTAGAGTAATAACATTGTTTGTACGTATGAGAGCCCGTGAGGAATTCATCCTACAAAAACTGATTTAAAGCCTTGAACTTATTCTTGGTTCTGGTCGTAATGCTCATGTGAGTCAAAAGGCAACATACAATACAGGGTGTTTTCATTATCTAGAAGCTGAATAGTGGCAAAAAATCAGGAAAGGTACCACTTGGTAAGATTGCCTAAATATTATCATTTAACCGCGAGAATTTATGCTTTGAAAGCGAAGCAAAATGTGACTTGGCTAACAATCGCAAGTACAGTGTACAAACTTCTTTTTATGTAAACGATGCTCTACATCATTTTGAGCTTACAAAAATAACATAAACCAATTTTGGAGGCAAAAATTTGAGCGCAGGCTTGCTGTAAGGTCTATATCGAGTGCGCTTTAAATATGAAAACTCCAATTTTTTTCTAGTTCTCACTTCGCTAAGCATTAAGATATATGGAGCTCTATCGCTTCCAAACCAGTCAAAAAACTGCGAAATTACTCATAAAAACACATTCTCGAGAGCAAAATACTCATGAAAGTATTTTTAAGCGAAAAAAAAGCAGATAAACGTTTCTTATGAACGTATGACACAGCTGGACTAAAGCGATTGTTTTGACTTTTGATTATGTATATGCACAAAATACTTTGGAAGCCGAGAATTACTTTAGTGGACAGAAACTTTAAGTGGAAGTATAGTTTTGGCCAACCTTCAAGCCTGCTTTTTTCGAAATTTCTGATTTTTTTCCTGAATAAACAAACAAAAACGGGATCTGTTCTAGGCGCTGATGGTAGCTTGTTAAACACACAGCTGTACCAAATTTCAGATTAATTCGTTGAGAAGCAGATGAGTTACGGCAGTTTTCAGGGTGGAAGTATAGTTTTGGCCAGCACTGTTTTAGGTCATTCCGAAAGTAATTTCGCTTTTTTCAAACGGACGCCACATGTGAGGGACAAAGATTTCTAAGAGGTCTTAGTAGCATTCGATGCTTTCACCCTCTTTCCAAGGGTTATAAAAATATTGCAGCATAGTCAATGAGCTTCTAAAAAATTACGAAAGTCTGCGATCAATGCTTTTTGAGATGCTCAAGTTTCACAATTTTTTTAAATTTTTACATCAATCCCCCGAAGGAGTCCAAGTAACGATTCGATAGAATAAATCCTACAAGATACAAAAACATTTTTTCTCCTTCATAAAACCCCTCAAAATTTTTTAGTAGGATTTTGATTGATGCTACCGATTCCCCTTCTTGGTCGACTCAAACTTCGTAGAAGATCAAACGGTGAGCAGCTCGAGTGTCATTCGATACAGCTTGTTCTCCCCTTTCTAATGGATGTTTTTTATTTCCCTTTGTGGAGTTTTCGCTTACAAAATCATCATAATTCATTTCGAACGCATTCCGGGCTGTACTCGCAAAAATCGAAAATAGATATTTGATTTCTTAAATTTGCATTCGCTTGCCAAAATTAGTGTTAAATCGTAATGCCATCCCGGAATTTTCAAAATCCGAAGACTCATTGGTGTATGATGCGAATGTGGCTGATGGGGACCTATCAAAATTCGATGGTTTTAATACCAAGTTTTTCAAGATATTTTAGCGAGATATAAAAACGAGAAAAAAGTTATGCCATATCCCATGAGGTTTGCTCTATCGATTTATAACTTGGACTCCTTCGGAGGATTGATGTAAAAATTTAGAAAAATTGTGAAACTAACTTGAGCATCTCAAAAAGCATAGGTCGCAGATTTTGGTGATTTTGCAAGAACTCCTTGAAAGTGCTCCAAAATGTCTATGACCTTTAAAAAGAAGATGAAATTCTGCATCGAATGCTACCAAGATCTTTCAGAAAACTTCCTTCTATCAGATGTGGAGCCTCTTTGGAAAAAGCGAAATTATTATACTTTCGGAATGACCTATTATTAATTTTATCATTCAAAATTATCGTAAGGGAAAGAAGTTACGATTTTCTGAAAATGATGCGAATGAACTTTCGGTTCAACCTAATAATAATTATTATATTTACAAGTAAAAAAATGGAACCGCTTTGACGGCACTGGCTTTCTTAAAGCATGTGAGGATGCGCAATAATAAGTTTAACTTACGATGTTCTTCGGAAGGTGTCAACTCAGTTCAACATATTTGACAAAGGGTTACTAAATTTTTTTCTCAGTATCTCTTACGGTGTGTCAAGATTCGATAAGACGCTTTCTTCTAGCCTGAAAGTGCGAACATTTTTTCTCCATTCCTAAATGAGAAATTATTGAGATTGTGTTATTAGTATTGTTTTGCCAACTCGAGGTTTTGGTGAAGCTCTTTATTACATCAGTGG
Organism: Cylicocyclus nassatus; assembly: GCA_958299035.1. Taxonomy (NCBI): domain Eukaryota; kingdom Metazoa; phylum Nematoda; class Chromadorea; order Rhabditida; family Strongylidae; genus Cylicocyclus; species Cylicocyclus nassatus. The sequence continues at coordinate 50,562,605 of CATQJL010000112.1, read as the reverse complement.
CCTAGCGTTTCGACTACTCGTCGTCTTCAGAGGCCTAAAGCGGTGCGGGATTAGCGATATTATGTCTGCCCCACCAAGTGCTTCATCGACCCTCGGATAGTTTCTCGATCCCCCCTCGAGTTTTACAAGCAAAATTCGCAAGATGGGAAAGACGAACGCACCATTGCTCCACCGCCGGTGCACTTGATGGTAAGTGCGACCGCTTCCTTGGTGACAGTAGTGCCAATAAGCCAATTGAGCAGCTCATTATATATGTAATCATCGCACTACCCTATCATAGCTCACAGAGTAACAAAAACGACATGAGTTCATTCGTAACGGCTAAGCACTCGTTTCTGTTGTTCATAAGCGGTTTTCTGCGCGTGATCCAAAACGCTTCGAGAGCTTCCCGAGCAGAGGTATTTTCTTAATAAGCCAATATTGTACACTTGATTTCGTAGTCTTCGCCGCAATGGTACTCATGTCTATGTTTCCCGAGAGGCGAGACTAGATTACCTTTTCGTTTATTGGCGAGATGTTCTCTAACTCTCACGCCAAGTGCTCTTTCGGAGGTGTAGGACGATTCGCACGACCGTAATGCTTTCCACACAGGACCACCGCCGCGCGCGACACACCCTGCGGCGGCTTGGACCTAAGCAAAACAGGGGGAGGAAAGGTTTGCGGCGTGCACTACATGTTAAGACACGTCAAAATCAGGGAGACTCTGGAGACCGCCCGTGCGAAAAGACCGTCTCCCCTCTTTTGGTTTCTCCTATATAGCTAGCTCCATAAACTAAACATTCTGTCTGATATATTACTCCCGTCTTCGCGCAGTCACCAGTGCTGCTACATGGACAAATAACGCACTCTTTCGAGATACAATATTTGTCATAGAACCTTCTTCGTACAAGCCGTTTCTTTGAATTATCTCTCGGAACATTTACTAAAATGATATCGTCGCTTAGCTGCGCTCGTTTAATATTCTGCCGTTTTGCAACACATATTTCATCCGAGACAAAAGAAAGACAAAGCGCTTTCAGGGACTCGCACCGTGCGGACGGTCAGCGCTGAACTTACAATCGCTCGTCGGTGTGTGCGATTGTACGGTCGTCAAGGGCCGTTAGCGCGGTTAACGTGGGGCGCCCGCACGGTTTCTAACTCGCCGCTTGCGCGAGGAAGGTCGGCCGCTTGCTTGCTGCTGGAGTGGGTTTATATGGGGTATTTTGACCATTTTTCCTGGATTAATCATTTCCACATTCCGGGAACATGGATCGATGCCTGCAGCATTACCCAAACTTTCCATGGGAAAGCCACACCATCACTCTTGAGCCTGGCTGAGTAGCCTCACACAAGTTCATTCCAGCTTTGCGGTGAAAGAAAATGTTGATAACACGATATATCGATGCTTAGCCAGCCTAAACGCTGCGTCGTACCTCACGCAGGTACCGTTTACGCTCACAATGTGTGTATATAGTGAGCAGAAAATGGAGGTCACTGTTGGCCGCTTGCACGGCAACGGATATTGCCGGCCCATAAGACAGACGCATTGCTGGCCGCTCGCTCGAGCAATCGTATTGCACGCCGTTTGCACGATAACATTGCCTGCCGCTAGGACGACACTTCAACTGTTTGATGCACGCATGGAAGCTTTAGGCTTATGTCGACCGCTTGTACGCTAGCCCTTATAGGAGGACCGCTCGCACGGCGCGAATCCCTGAGCTATTTTGTTGTTATATTAAGCGGTATTATGTGAGGGATATGGTCTACCACGAGCATGATGCATCAGATAGCCATTGTTCCCGATACTCAGCGCATCATTTCGCGACTCTTTCTGCTCTTGTTCTTCTGTACACACTTGTGTTGCTGTTAAACATATTTCGGACAACGGCATTCTTGACGGCTGATGGATGTGTCGAACGAGCATGTGATAAGATGTTTTTGAAGCTATTTTTATTAGGTTGTCCGGAAATTAATGCAGGTTTTGATTTCCAACGGCAGTAAGTCATACAATTCTGATTTTGAATAGGTTGCAAGGTACTGTTCGATAGAGCAAAGCAAGCTCTACAAAATGGCTATCTTGCTTTAGCAACAGCTCTGATCCGCCACGAGTTTCGAGCCAAAAACTAAAAAGATTCAGCTGCCCGAAAAACTAAGAAAAATCGTAACTCATTTCATAAAAATCCTACCAAAATTCTAACTTGCTCACATAAACACAATCCACATAAGGCACCTTTATACGCCGTTGCCGTATTTTTTCTCTGTTAGAAATCAAGAAAACGGAAATTTTCGTGCATTTGCTAAAGTGATGCTGTGCCGTTCCCACATAGGTAGTTGTATACTACAAACCTTTAGAAGTATAAACGTAAATTTCCAGCTCTCTACAAGCTTTAGTTTGCGAGAAATTTGAATTTTTGCTTGGACCACATGACTAGGGAAGACTGTACTCGATATTTCTCGAGAACTATAGCTTGTAGAGAGCTGAAAATTTACGTTTGTACTTCTAAAGGTTTGTAGTATACCACTACCTGTGTGGGAAGGGCAAAGCACCACTTTAGCAAATGCACGATTTCCGTTTTCTTGATTTCTAACAGAAAAAAAATACGGCAACGGCGAAAGGTGCCTTATGTGGATTGTGCTTACGTGAGCAAGTTAGAATTTTGGTAGGATTTTTACGAACTGAGTTACGATTTTTTTTCGGGCAGTTGAATCTTTTTAGTTTTTGGCTCGAAACTCGCGGTGGATCAGAGCTGTTGTTGCTAAAGCAAGATAGCCATCTTGTAGAGCTTGCTTTGCTCTATCGAACAATACCCTGCAACCTATCCAAAAGAGAAATTTATGATTTATTGCGGTTGAAAGTCAAAACCTGCAGTAATTTCCGGACAACCTAATACGATACCATTTAACATTTGTGTTGCAGCCGGACAGTTTGATTTGAACGTTCAAGTACGGAAGCCAATCATCAACCGGCTGTTCGCGCGTGAATCTTATGTACTGTGACTGCTGATTGAGCAATTGGAAATACTCGTCCATTTCGGACTGAGTGGATGTTACAATACAGCAGTCCTCTATGTAGTGACAACATAAGTGGAAGTCTTGACAGCACGAGTTGTTCGATCCTGCTCATGAAACATATTGCAAGAACTGGAGCAAGCCGTTGTCCCAATGCAAGCCCTCTTACTTGAGCGAAGTAGGTGCTGCCTGACCATCTAAGGATATTACAATTCAAACATTCTCGGATCAGGACCATGATGTGATGCTTGCTCAATCCAAAGGTTTGAATGCTCGCACTAAATTCATCCATTATTTCGGACACCGCTTGTAAAGCATGTTTATTTTGGACGTTAATATACAGAGATACTACGTTAAATGATTCAGCTATACATCCATTTTCAAATCTACACGATTTTAAGCGGTCGAGGAATTGTTTAGTGTTCGCAAAATGGGAAGGTATTTTGTCCAGTAATTGCCCAACAATCTTATTCAAAAACCAAGATATTGTGTTGGTTGGACCCCCAGTACAGCTTATTATAGGTCTTATCTGAAACTGTCTGGCTGCCATCGAGCAAATGTCGTCATCTTTTGTAAGCTTGTGAGTCTTCAAGAGGCTATAGGAAACCGGGCAATTTGGCGTATCGAGCTTGAGTCTGCTAAGAAAGCTTTCGTTGAGGCCAGCTACTTTTCCTGTGCTCATCCAGATATGATTCAATCTCTTGTACTGCGAATGATATTCCTTTTCGGATAACTCGCTGGTACACGCTCTTGTCATTGAGATGAAGCTCAGTGATTTCTCGATCGAGATTCTGAGGTATGACCACACAATCTCCACCTTTATCACTGACGGAGATGCGCACTTTATCAGAGCTTATCAAATCGCGTACTTCCCTATATCCAAGCATTTCCGAGTGAGTCAAGTTAGTGCGGCGATATTGTTTTGGCTGTGTGTAAGCAGTCAAAACGTTTGAGCACAGAATTCTAAACTTGACATCTGCCTCCGGTACTAGTAGAGGCTCTCTATAAAAAGTGCTTGGAAACGAAATATGGAAAAGTGGCTGCTCAACTCGTACTTCTTGTGCATTTGGATCGCGCTTTTCGTTAATCTTGGCACTTATTTTCAGTTGATCTCGTGCTCTGTGAAGACCTTGCAAAATACAGCCTCATTGACGTTCTGAGCAATCGAGAATGATGGACCTAAGCTTAGGAATTTACGCGCATTGTCGGAAATCTGAGTGTTGTCGAATACGGTGACTCTTGCCGTATAATCAAGACATCCGTTTTGAGCTATGTCACTTACATTGCGGTTTCGCTCGAAGAAAAGAAACGAGTGCTTAGTCATTACGAATGACCTCATGCCGTTTTCGTCACCCTGTGAGGTATGATAGGGTAGTGCGATGATTACATCTACAATGAGCTGCTCAATGTGGCTTATTGGCACTACTGTCACAAGGAAGCGGTCGCACATACCATCAAGTGCACCGGCGGTGGAGCAATGGTGCGTTCGTCTTTCCCATCTTGCGAATTTTGCTTGTAAAACTCGAGGGGGGATCGGGAAACTATCCGAGGGTCGATGAAGCACTTGGTGGGGCAGACATGATATCGCTAATCCCGCACCGCTTTAGGCCTCTGAAGACGACGAGTAGTCGAAACGTTAGGCCACTGATGTAATAAAGAGCTTCACCAAAACCTCGAGTTGGCAAAACAATACTAACAGCACAATCTCAAGTGTGCCGAGGTTTTAGCAAGAGAGGACGGGAAACTTACTCAGAAATTATTGTTAGTGATACGAAACAGAGACGTCTACTTTGGTAGGTCTTGTCGCTTTCTTTGATAGAAAAATTTTTTCGTTATTGAATTATGAACCTCAGGAACCATTTACAAAACAGCCCGAAATAGAGTAGAGGCATCATGTTTACAATAGGAAAAATAGTTCATGGTTGCGGGTCTTCATCTCAGAATGTAGGGGCGCAAAGGACTGTGATGTGTCGTTGTCATTTCAGAGATGCGGAGCGGGTAACTGCATATTGCATGATGGTGTTTACGCATGCCGGTGCTTGGCTTGTTATTGACGGATGCCAAAGACATTCAACTAGATGTTTGGCAAATAAATATTTTCACAGCTAGCCATGTTTAGTTACAGTAAATAACTGGTTTACGTGTCACATTATCGTAGTGTATATCTATGTATTAGGTCGGTGCAAAAGTTTTGTCAGTTTTTCAATCCATCGGCAATCACGCTAGAATAATGATAAACAAACATTTCAGAATTTATTCGATGCAGAAGTTCTTCCTCTTTCCAGCTGCTGAACTCCCATTGTGTTTCGTTGTGAGAGTGACAAGATATTCGATAGAAATTACAATCACTCGTTTTTACCATATCCAACTTTCGCTAATTTCCAAAATTTTTATATGAGACTTTCGGAGGAGCCCTAATAACCAGCAGATAGGGCAAACCTCTTGCCAACAAGCAATTTTTTGTAGCCCTACGGCTTATCTTTCAGAATTTCTACGATTTATTTTTTGAAGTGACAAAATTCTAATTCAGCCTATTTTAACCTCGTAAAACACAAAATGTCAAACACTTTAGTCACCATTCGATGCAACTTTTTCTCCTCCTTCTAACACTTGTCTTTTTTGTCGAGACAGGAGAAATTTTTGGGGAAAATCGCAGTATTTCTCAATTTCAGGAGTGCGCACTGACGTAACCCTGCATCTCAAAATCTTGTTAATTTTGAGCGAAATCGCTCATATACTTTGTTATGGTAGAAAAAGTAATAATCGAGTGTTGAAACCTCAGTATTCTGTAGGTTTTGCAGTGTTTGGTGCAATAACAGGTTATGCGATTTTTCCACAACACAAAACTTTTAGAAAATTATTTAGCAAAAATCTGAAAAAGCAGCTGAAGATAGAAAAAAAATTGCATACGTTGGCAAGAGGTTTGCTCTATCTGCTGGTTATTAGGCTCCTCCGAAAGTCTCATACAAAAATTTTGAAAATTAGTGAAATTTGGACATGGTAAATAATGCTTGCAATTTTCAGCGAATATCTTATTACTCTCTCAAAGAAACACAATGTTAGTTTAGTAGCTAGAAAGAGGAAGAAATTCTGCATTGGATGCACTTTGAAGTGTTCGTTTATTTTCATTCTAGAGTGATTGAAAAAAACTGACAAAACTTTTGCACCGACCTAATATATCACGGTAGCTTTACATGTCTTGATGTGGCTCGTTTTTCCGCGGTAAGAATTTATTGGCGGTATTGTTTCCATATCAAATGCTTAGCTAAAAGGATCAACATATCAAATCCCGGTTACTTCGGATTAAGTGTTTCTTTTGCACATGGATATGGATTTGTGGATACATTCTAAAGAGTTCAATTAGAGGCTTTTAATTCATAGAAAAACCGCGATTGTTTTCCGAACGTTCGTCTAGATATTGGCCAACATTCTTCCAAATTTCTGCAAGCGAGCCGCAAGAAATCAGCAAACTATTTTTTCGGTGCCGCTTGCTCAAAATTTGCATGGCCACCTGCCCCCCGCGATTATCTGAGCAGATGCGAAAGTTCCTATATAAAAACAAGAATCTGTTAACTCTTCAAATCATCAACCAAAACTAACATACTTTATATTGAAAATAAAAACTTGCACCTGGTCGGAAGCTTGGTTTTTGGAACCTAGACAACACAGAGAGTTGCGCTAGCTATCGTAAAGCGCAAACCTTCTTTTATTTTCAATACAGAGCATCAATTACGCTTAAGAAAAGAACTTACCTCCTAATTGCTTCTGCACTGTGCAAGCCTGTGCAACAACCAAATAATTTGAAACCCGTCCAAAATTTATAACAAAATTTGCGAATAACAGAAAAAAGACGCATTGATTCAAGCACTTCCTATAATGGATTGAGACGGATGTAATTCTGCTTTACTTCGCTGTTTGTAGTACTCCACCCAAGCGACTTTGATGAACAAACAATATATATGACTTGGGATGAGAGCATCCGCTTGAATAAGTCTTGAACGGAAGGTTGAGTTCCTTTGACGTCACTTTAATATTCACCCCTTCAAACTCACATATTTGATACAAGAGGATCAGCCTCTATGTATAGGACGGATTCAACTGCGGTCTTTGCAAGAGCAGAAAACACTCATACAAAAAGGCATCACCTCAGCGCTTAGCTCAGCCTTGTTTAAATACTATCATATGTAAGCAGAAAAACCATTGAGTAGAGATAAAAACCAAGAAAATGTAGTTGCCAGGAGGTGCGAGCGTTCCGCGCGCGGTCGCTGCTTCATCAAGAGCATCGAATGCTTTATACTAAGCGCCATATTCGCATGGGAGTTTTGGGAGGTTGCTGAAGCAGAGCATTTGCGAATTTATCAATTTTTTTGCAGATTCATAGTTTTTCCAGTACAAAAAACCTTTGGTATAAAGTGTAGTACAAGGTTTTCTATAAAATAAGCATTTCGATTCTAAAATTGCATTGCAATTCTAGCCAAAATTTCTTTTTGCAGAAAGCTTTGCATACGAATTTGATAGATTCAAAGATAAATGTCCCGTCTTCGTGACCCAGCGGAATACGTTGCGAAAGCGAAACACCGGTGGGCCGGTTACATCATGAGAAGAACGGACGACAGATGGGCAGTAAGAACATCTGAGTGGATTCCTCGCTAAACAACGTCCCCGAGGAAGACCACCAATGACTCAGAGAATAGCCGGGGGCAGGCGACCATGCGAATTTTATAAGCGGGCACCGGAAAAATAGTTTGCTGAATTCTTGCGGCCCGCTTACAGAAATTTGGATGAATGTTGGGTCTTTCTATGGCTTTATGGATATGCGGCTCAGCGGCCGCATTCTCGCGGACTTTCCGCGAGAATATGCAAGAGTAATGAGGGCCGCGCGGTCCCTTGCGGAGGACCGCACAACCCTCAGGTACTTTCCGCTAAGAAAAAGTACCTCAAACTTGAGTAGTCAAACCATCAATGACACCTCTGCAGCATAGAGTCTCACATTTGACCGACGTACGCCCGAAGCTGCTCAAAAATATTCCGAGCGCCTGCTGAACGTTTGGGCAGCGCTCGCTGAAAGAGAATATTTAACGAGCGTTTACGGAAATTGCTGTATTGCTGCCTGCTGGCAAAATATGCGACCGTGAAGGAAGTGCTGCCCGCTGAAGGTTCGGCCACGCCTCGAAATTCTGCTGACTGCCTGCAGAAAAGCGCGAGTTTGCGAACCGCCTGACCTCGGCGATTATCTGAGGAGATGGGCAGACGTGTTTGTAAAACGGATGGACAGCTTAGAAATTAGCTGAAAAAGATTATCTCGCCTGGATCTCGTGGAGGCAGCCATCGACGGCAATTAAGAAGATCGTTGGTGTCTGAGCGAGGGACAGGAACAAGTAGAAATTTTGTGCTGAGGCCCGCACGCCACGTGAAGACGGGCCATCTAATTATCTAAGTTAGTAAAAAGAAGTCTTGAAAAGCGAAGACCCGGATAATACTTGAGTCTAAGTCGAACTGAAAGTATTGCAGATGCACAGCAATCAAGACCTTATAATAACGGGCTAAGGGTTGTTTACGTGTTTGTGTGTGTGTGTGTGTGTCCGTCTGTTACCAAATTCGTAGAGCGTGTTCCAGCCAGCGTTTTAAGCCCGAATTTTGCATAGCGCATGCTACCTTCATGAAAGTTCAACGTGCAAAAGCACGAATAGATTCGTTGAATGGGTCCCTCAGAAATTGCGCGCCAAACGGATTCACCTGGCTTCTGTCCCGCAAAATTGGGTCCATATCACCACTTTTTGCAAAGTCCTGGATGTGTTTGGTAAGCAAATGTGCAAGCGATGGACTTTAGCCCAAAAAGTGGTCAAAAGTTTGCTACATAACGAAAACGGCGCCAGAAAGAGTTGGTTGCGTAAATGGTTAATTTGCTAAGGTTTTAGCTAAGCGTTTCAAAAGATTTTCGCACGGAGATGTAGCTCACGGTTACTATTGCCTTTAAGGGGACTACCAAGCCATGACAACTTCAAAAACCTATTCAAATTTGCGTTTGTCTTCCTACGAAAAGTTTCATCCACGCGAAATCACCGATCTCACGTGAAAAAACTTTCTGAATGAGTAGCTGTTTACATTTAATTCGTGGTAGTCGGCATAGTGCGGTAAGTTCCATTGCCACGATTTTACGAGAATGAGTAAGGCACATAGATAGTAGAGCCAGTGCGAGCCTCTGCGAAGCAGAGGTGACGCATTGGTAAATAATAAATGGCATTTTGAGAGGTGTAAGGAAATGAAAAAATTAAAATATCCACGTGAATGATAAAGTTAGTAAAGTTATTCTGTGTGCCCCAGAAAATTTTCCATGCGAACCAGCGTGGCGGTGGTGGTGACCGTGGTGCGACGCTGCCTTTCGCTCTTTTTAACGTTTCTCCTGAGATTTCACGAAACTGCGAGTTTAACACGTTCAAAAGAGAGAAAGGCAGCGAGATGAAGTGGCACCTATGGGAATCTTGCTGGGGAACAAACTATAGGTCAGAGTTAGATATCGACCCTTGTTAGGAATAGTTTGCAAGAGTGAGTAAACAGGCTGAGACAACTTGAAGAAAGGTTTGCTGAAGCATGTTTTTATAGAATGAAGTAGCTGGCATACCCGGCTCCGCCGTATGTTCCGAATAGAAAATTCCATTTCTTAACCGATCCGAACCAAACTTGGCACACATACACTTCGGGCCCCAGCGGGTGTCGCAGTCCACTTTTTGTTATCGATTGATGTCGATTTTATCGATTTTCAAAATTTGAGCTAGGGGGCTGGAATTTGGCAGAGGGGTGTAATCGAGCATGCTGATCACCCCCACGGGGGGGGGGGTGATCACATGCTCGATTACACCCCTCTGCCAAATTCCAGCCCCCTGTGCCAAATCCCAGCCCCGTAGCTCAAACTTTGCAAAAAATCGATAAAATCGATAAAAGTAATGCACGATTTTAAAAACTAATGTTGTATTCGTAATCAGCATGCTCGATTACCCCCCCCCCTGTGCCAACTCCCAGCCCCGTAGCTCAAATTTTGCAAAAAATCGATAAAATCGATATCGATCGATGACGAAAAGTAGCCTATGACACCCGCCGGGGCCCGTAGTGTATGTGTGCCAAGTTTGGTCCGGATTGGTTCAGAAATGGAATTTTCTATTCGGAACATACGTACACACAGACATACAGACAGACAGACATACAGACAGACATACAGACAAACAGACATTCAGCTTTATATATAAGATGAAATGGCGAAAGCGATATCTTATCGCACCGCATGGGCCAACAAGGGAATGGTCAGAAGTCGAAGCGGCCAATCCATACAAGCTGCATACCATTCGATGCACCAGAGAATGCTGATTTCAATTCTGTCTCCTTATCTGCAGAGCGCTTTTGTAGACGAAGTTATGAGCAGCTTTACTGCGAGAAAATCTTATACAAAAACTGCGAAATTACTCACATCATTGCTCTTTTAGCTCACCTCTAAGTACGAGCCATATAAATGACGTAGCCGCATGTTTTGGTCTAATACCGGGCCGAGAATTGCTTTGTACGAATACGTTTGTCCTTTACACGCACAAATTTTTAGCAAATAATGGCCTTCAACGGCTTATAATTTCCTCTACAAAAGCGCTTTGCAGATAAGGAAGACAAATTTAGAGTCAGCGTTTTGTGCTGCATCTAATGGTATGCAGCATGTATGGATTGACCACTTCGACTTCTGACATTCCTTTGTGAGTCCATTAGACCTTATGAAAAGCCCATTTCTCGGAGACTTTCGTGGATTTCGACAAAAAAACGAACTTAATTCCTGACATCTCGCTTTCAATTGCCACGCGAATTTGGAATGCTTCAAATATCCACATATATAATATTTGACAATTGAAATAACAGTTGGTTTCCACGGTCAAGCGCTCCAACTCTAGTTAGAAAGTTTCGAGTTACGTAGAGCAAAAGTAACACTATATGGCAGAGTGTTGGTGTCGGATGTGATTACTCAAGTGTGGGTACATTCTCTCAGAGGAAGGTATAGTTGACTGCACGGAATCGTCCGAAATGAGCACACGCGCGCGTGCCTCTCAGGCCCCGGGCAGACTTCACGCGATTTGATCGTCGCGACTGAATCGCGACGAGACAACTGTTACAACATCATTCCATGTCGATCAACTTGCATTCGGTTGTGATACTTTTCCAGCCCGAAATTTTTGAATGTGAAATGAAAATGAATGGAAATCTTGGCGATTTGGTCGCGACGATTAAGTCGCGTGAAGTCTGACTGGGGCCTTACGCGCTAATATTGGCATTCGCGCGCATGAGTCATCATAGCGCCTGTGCTCGGCAGCCGCGTTGCAGGCACGCTCGCGTGCATTCGGCCTACAACAACCCTGGCGATTTCGTGCAGACGACTTTACGAACTGTGCGATCTTTCGCAAAGGTCCGTGCGGTTATCAACAATTTTGCACACTTTCGCAAAGTTCAGAGAACGAAAACTGCGCGGCAATTAATGTTGGAAAAACCGGGATTTTTCTCTGAGCGTTCTAAAAAATGGCCAACATTCTTTAAAATCTACAAGCGAGATGCTATGTCAGCGAACTATTTTTCCTGTACATACTTGCCTTAAATAGCATGGCCGCCTTCTCCCGGTGATTCTCTGAGTGTGTGAACAATTCTGAGAACAGACGATACATTGTTCAAGCTATTACAAACTTGAACGGCCGGCACAAGATGGCGTCTACTTGTTTTTTTCAAGGACGAAATCCCGTTAACCTCGCAGCAAAAATACGACAACCCCATATTCTTTGTGATGAGATCAGACACGTAATCAACATGTACAACAAAAAGAGTAGAAAAGCCAATAGCAGTCATACTAAAAAACAACGAAAGTGACACCTTAGAAAGTTGTTCGAACTTTTCGAACTGGTGGCATGCTGTGTCCGGCGCTCACCGCTGAGCGCTAAGAGCACGATTACCATCGCAATCAAGAATTTTTAAAGGCTGTAACCAAGCAGGGAAGGGAAATTTGAGTTGATTAAAAAGTTTTGAATTTAGATCGTAGTTATGTAAAAAAAGTGGAAAAATTATGTGAGGAGAAGGAAATATTAGGTCGTTCCGAAAGTTCTTTCCGTTTTTTTCAACCTATCATATAAACACGTGGAATAAAGATAGGGAAGCGCTTTAGGCACTATCCGACGCAGCTTTTCCTCCCCTTTTCAACTGTCATATCCATGTGCCGCTTGCTCTTGTGGTCAGTGAGATAATGGTCAAAATTTCGATCCCATAGTTTTTACCGTGTTCAAGTTTAGCAATTTTTCACAAAATTCTTCAAAAATTCAAAATCTTCATTTTTCACCTTTGGAGAAGCTTTAATAGCAGTCAGATAGAGTAAACAAGGTGCAATTTAAAGCAATTTTCAACGTCTATAGCTAGCCTCAAAGATTCTTTAGAATTATTTTTCTGATGCTATCAAATTCCACTTTTGGTGATGCCATGAAGGGTCATTCGATGCAGCTTTTTCTCTGACCAATGCTGACCAATGCAGATGCATGCAGGGTCTTCATCTCGGGAGCAAGAGCAAAATAACGGACTTCAAAGCAAAGATGATTGGCCGTTGAAAACCAAACAATAGGGTAGAAGTCCTAGGGTCTGACAAAAGCCGAGGTGGTGGGAGGCCGTGGGCAATGTGGCGTAAATTCCGTTGAAATCGAGGTTTTCACTGCTCTGCATGAAGATTGTGGGGAAAACAAAATTTTTCACTCCAAAACCAAGTCAGTCACAAGGGCCTGCCGGAGCTCAACCAGCGAGACCACAGCTTCCATGCTGGGCTTCATTCAGGGAGCAAGGGTATTTTCTGTGGCTGAAATTCTGTCGAAATCGAGATTTTTACCGTTTTTGGTGGAAATTGTGGGGGAAAACAAAACTTTTCGTTCCAAAAACTGGTCAGCCACATAGAAGGCCTGCCGGTGCTCAACCAGCGGGACCACAGCTTCCATGCTGGGTCTTCATTCAGGGAACAAGTGTATTATCTGTGGCTGAATTTCTGTCGAAATCGAGATTTTTACCATTTTTGGTGGAAATTGTGGTGGAAAACAAAACTTTTCGTTCCAAAAACTGGTCAGCCATATAGACGGCCTGCCGGCGCTCAACCAGCGGGACCACAGCTTCCATGCTGGGTCTTCATTCAGGAAGCAAGGGTATTTTCTGTGGCTGAAATTCTGTCGAAATCGAGATTTTTACCGTTTTTGGTGGAAATTGTGGGGGAAAACAAAACTTTTCGTTCCAAAAACTGGTCAGCCACATAGAAGGCCTGCCGGTGCTCAACCAGCGGGACCACAGCTTCCATGCTGGGTCTTCATTCAGGGAACAAGTGTATTATCTGTGGCTGAATTTCTGTCGAAATCGAGATTTTTACCATTTTTGGTGGAAATTGTGGTGGAAAACAAAACTTTTCGTTCCAAAAACTGGTCAGCCATATAGACGGCCTGCCGGCGCTCAACCAGCGGGACCACAGCTTCCATGCTGGGTCTTCATTCAGGAAGCAAGGGTATTTTCTGTGGCTGAAATTCTCTCGAAATCGAGATTTTTACCGTTTTTGGTGGAAATTGTGGGGGAAAACAAAACTTTTCGTTCCAACTGGTCAGCCACATAGGAGGCCTGCCGTAGCTCAACCAGCGAGATTACAGCTTCCATGCTGGGTTTTCGTTCCGGGAGCAAAGGTATTTCTGTGGCTGAAATTCTGTCGAAATCGAGATTTTTACCGCTTTTGGTGGAAGTTGTGGGGGAAAACAAAACTTTTCGTTTCAAAAACTGGTCAGCCACATAGAAGGCCTGCCGGAGCTCAACCAGCGAAATTACAGCTTCCATGCTGGGTCTTCATTCAGGGAACAAGTGTATTATCTGTGGCTGAATTTCTGTCGAAATCGAGATTTTTACCATTTTTGGTGGAAATTGTGGTGGAAAACAAAACTTTTCGTTCCAAAAACTGGTCAGCCATATAGACGGCCTGCCGGCGCTCAACCAGCGGGACCACAGCTTCCATGCTGGGTCTTCATTCAGGAAGCAAGGGTATTTTCTGTGGCTGAAATTCTCTCGAAATCGAGATTTTTACCGTTTTTGGTGGAAATTGTGGGGGAAAACAAAACTTTTCGTTCCAAAAACTGGTCAGCCACACAGAAGGCCTGCCGGCGCTCAACCAGCGGGACCACAGCTTCCATGCTGGGCCTTCATTCAGGGAGCAAGGGTATTTTCTGTGGCTGAAATTCTCTCGAAATCGAGATTTTTACCGTTTTTGGTGGAAATTGTGGGGGAAAACAAAACTTTTCGTCCCAACTGGTCAGCCACATAGAAGGCCTGCCGGTGCTCAACCAGCGGGACCACAGCTTCCATGCTGGGTCTTTATTGCGGGAGCAAAAGTATTTTCTGTGGCTGAAATTCTGTCGAAATCGAGATTTTTACCGGTTTTGGTGGAAATTGTGGGGGAAAACAAAACTTTTCGTTCCAAAAACTGGTCAGCCACATAGGAGGCCTGCCGGAGCTCAACTAGCGAGATTACAGCTTCCATGCTGGGTCTTCGTTCCGGGAGCAAAGGTATTTCTGTGGCTGAAATTCTGTCGAAATCGAGATTTTTACCGGTTTTGGTGGAAATTGTGGGGGAAAACAAAACTTTTCGTTCCAAAAACTGGTCAGCCACATAGGAGGCCTGCCGGAGCTCAACCAGCGAGATTACAGCTTCCATGCTGGGTTTTCGTTCCGGGAGCAAAAGTATTTCTGTGGCTGAAATTCTGTCGAAATCGAGATTTTTACCGCTTTTGGTGGAAGTTGTGGGGGAAAACAAAACTTTTCGTTTCAAAAACTGGTCAGCCACATAGAAGGCCTGCCGGAGCTCAACCAGCGAAATTACAGCTTCCATGCTGGGTCTTCGTTCCGGGAGCAAAGATATTTCTGTGGCTGAAATTCTGTCGAAATCGAGATTTTTACCGGTTTTGGTGGAAACTGTGGGGGGAAAACAAAAGTTTTCGTTCCAAAAACTGGTCAGCCACATAGAAGGCCTGCCGGTGCTCAACCAGCGAGATTACAGCTTCCATGCTGGTTCTTCGTTCCGGAAGCAAAGGTATTTTCTGTGGCTGAAATTCTGTCGAAATCGAGATTTTTACCGGTTTTGGTGGAAATTGTGGGGGAAAACAAAACTTTTCGTTCCAAAAACTGGTCAGCCACATAGGAGGCCTGCCGGAGCTCAACCAGCGAGATTACAGCTTCCATGCTGGGTCTTCGTTCCGGGAGCAAAGGTATTTCTGTGGCTGAAATTCTGTCGAAATCGAGATTTTTACCGGTTTTGGTGGAAATTGTGGGGGAAAACAAAACTTTTCGTTCCAAAAACTGGTCAGCCACATAGGAGGCCTGCCGTAGCTCAACCAGCGAGATTACAGCTTCCATGCTGGGTTTTCGTTCCGGGAGCAAAGGTATTTCTGTGGCTGAAATTCTGTCGAAATCGAGATTTTTACCGCTTTTGGTGGAAGTTGTGGGGGGAAAACAAAACTTTTCGTTTCAAAAACTGGTCAGCCACATAGAAGGCCTGCCGGAGCTCAACCAGCGAAATTACAGCTTCCATGCTGGGTCTTCATTCAGGGAACAAGTGTATTATCTGTGGCTGAATTTCTGTCGAAATCGAGATTTTTACCATTTTTGGTGGAAATTGTGGTGGAAAACAAAACTTTTCGTTCCAAAAACTGGTCAGCCATATAGACGGCCTGCCGGCGCTCAACCAGCGGGACCACAGCTTCCATGCTGGGTCTTCATTCAGGAAGCAAGGGTATTTTCTGTGGCTGAAATTCTCTCGAAATCGAGATTTTTACCGTTTTTGGTGGAAATTGTGGGGGGAAAACAAAACTTTTCGTTCCAAAAACTGGTCAGCCACACAGAAGGCCTGCCGGCGCTCAACCAGCGGGACCACAGCTTCCATGCTGGGCCTTCATTCAGGGAGCAAGGGTATTTTCTGTGGCTGAAATTCTCTCGAAATCGAGATTTTTACCGTTTTTGGTGGAAATTGTGGGGGAAAACAAAACTTTTCGTTCCAACTGGTCAGCCACATAGAAGGCCTGCCGGTGCTCAACCAGCGGGACCACAGCTTCCATGCTGGGTCTTTATTGCGGGAGCAAAAGTATTTTCTGTGGCTGAAATTCTGTCGAAATCGAGATTTTTACCGGTTTTGGTGGAAATTGTGGGGGAAAACAAAACTTTTCGTTCCAAAAACTGGTCAGCCACATAGGAGGCCTGCCGGAGCTCAACTAGCGAGATTACAGCTTCCATGCTGGGTCTTCGTTCCGGGAGCAAAGGTATTTCTGTGGCTGAAATTCTGTCGAAATCGAGATTTTTACCGGTTTTGGTGGAAATTGTGGGGGGAAAACAAAACTTTTCGTTCCAAAAACTGGTTAGCCACATAGGAGGCCTGCCGGAGCTCAACCAGCGAGATTACAGCTTCCATGCTGGGTTTTCGTTCCGGGAGCAAAAGTATTTCTGTGGCTGAAATTCTGTCGAAATCGAGATTTTTACCGCTTTTGGTGGAAGTTGTGGGGGAAAACAAAACTTTTCGTTTCAAAAACTGGTCAGCCACATAGAAGGCCTGCCGGAGCTCAACCAGCGAAATTACAGCTTCCATGCTATTCGCGTGGAGGCAGCGGAAAACACTGAAGATGAGCGTTACTCTCCCGGTGAGCGGTACGGAGCTGTCTACGAAATCAACTATTTGCGCTGTATCTTCTGCGGCATGTGCATTGAGGCATGCCCCACGCGCGCACTGACCATGACCAATGACTTCGAGTTGGCCAATGCCTCCCGTGAAGCATTGATCTACGGCAAGGATAAACTTCTTGCCCCGCTAGAGGACGGCATGGAAATGCCGCCGCATCCGCGCCGTCTTGCCGATAACGAAAAGGGATATTTCATGGGACTGCCCTTACACGCAGACTCACGTGAATCACAGCAATTGGAGGAAGGATAACCATGGCGTTTACTCTCGCTTCTTCCACCACTATTGCGCCAATGATGACTCTTGCCGCTGGCAGCAGTGCTTCCCACATCTGGGGACAGGTCCTTTCCTGGATGTTGGCCATCGTCATTGTGGCAGCCGCAGTCTGTATGGTGCTGTCGAGAAAACTCATTCACTCGGCGTTGTACCTGCTGTTTGTCATGATTGGTATGGCCATCGAGTACGCAATCCTGCAGGCGCCTTTCGTCTTTGTCGTCCAGATTGTTGTTTATGCGGGCGCCATCATGGTGATGTTCCTCTTCATTGTGATGATGGTCGGGGCGAACGCGGACGCTGGGAAAGGCGATCCTATCCCCGGCCAGCGTATAGCCGCTATCCTTATGGCCCTGGCCATGATTATCATCACCGCTGTTGCAGTGTCGCTAGTGACATGGCCAGACCCCGTGGGACTTGATAAAGCCACTCATTCTGCTGGCGGTAATATCCCTGGACTTGGGCAGCTTATCTTCAACAAGTACGTCATTATCTTCGAAGTTCTCTCGGCGCTTCTCATTGTGGCCGCAGTCGGGGCTATCGTTCTCACTCTCCGTACTCGTTCTAAGAAGCGTCCCAGCCAGCGTGAAACCATGGAAGCTCGCTTCCGCGCTTACGCCGAAAAGGGTACGGATGTTGGTGCCATGCCGGGTGCTGGTGTTTATGCTGCTAGCAACGCCATGGATGTTCCTGCTCTTCTCCCCGACGGTACAGAACTCCACTCCTCCATCTCTGATGAGATGTACGAATCTCGTGAAGCTCGTTCTGGACAAGAACTTGCTGAACAGACACAACAACATTACAAAGCTCTTGATAAGCACGAAGGAGAGGATGAGTAACATGATGTCCACAAGTTTCTACCTAGTCCTGTCCGCGATCCTGTTCGCCATCGGTATTATGGGCTTCCTCGTTCGCCGCAGCACACTGCTTGTGTTCATGTCCGTCGAACTCATGCTGAACTCCTGCAACCTGGGCTTTGTTGCTCTCGCACGCCAGTTTGGCAATCTTGACGGGCAAGTAGCTGCACTGTTTGTCATGGTGGTAGCTGCTGCTGAGGTAGTCGTTGGTCTTGCGATTGTGGTCGAGTACTCTGCGTTGATACCACTGCTT